>CALNHX010002816.1:0-167087 GCA_940337035.1 Agriotes lineatus
ACTGCTGTTAGGGTCACTTGTTCATCTACGTATACGACAGATCTTAAGAGACTTGTGCTGGGTTCCTGAAGTAATTTCACACCGTTTTGGTATTTTACTGTCGACAGATCTGTGTTCTTCCTTTATCCAAGCTTACAATTAACTAACTGACAGATGTACAATAATATTTTTATTAAAATATATTGAAATCCAAGCAATAAAAGTGAAAGACCAACCAGAGCCACCTAAAATTAAGAAATAATGTAACACGCATAAGCAACAAGAAAAGCACTCGTCAGAACCGGAGGAAATCATGGAGCGAACTACTAAAACTAAAACATCTTGTTTTCTTGCTAGGTCTAAGTAGATTCTTTCATTTCATATTATGACTAACATCCATGAAATTTTAATATAAAACACTTATCTTTTTTTACTAGAACATCAGCCTTTTACTGGTATTAACATTTCAACTGTGAACATGTTCGTTTCAACATACACCTTCCCTGACAATTTTAGGAATCAATTTTATTGTATAAATAGTCCCAGGCATATCTTTTGGACAATCAAAATTAAAAAAACTGACTAAGCAGTCCCTGATTTAAAACATAATAGTTTTCTACGTCACGAGAACAGCAATATTTCGTTTCTAGTTTACATGTTTCATGATTTATGCGGTTGAATTACGTTCAAATATCGCTTATATTACA
This sequence comes from Agriotes lineatus, assembly GCA_940337035.1. Lineage (NCBI taxonomy): Eukaryota > Metazoa > Arthropoda > Insecta > Coleoptera > Elateridae > Agriotes > Agriotes lineatus. The sequence goes on from CALNHX010002816.1 coordinate 687, forward strand.
AGCCAAATTAGCATACCTAACATTAGTATAGTGTAAACGTGTGCCTTAATGTTTCTTTAATGCCAGAATGTATATTTGTTACGATCCGAAATCGGTCGCCGTGAATTTTCGCTGCGTTCGCCATGGACCCGGCAATCCCAAGCGCTTCGAATCGCCTATTTGATTTAGTAGGCTTTCAATAAAAAATCCTATATGCTTTAACACCAAATAAAAGTGAGAGTTATCTTCTTTACTTACGGAATTCGTGTCCTTCTAATTTGCGCTTATAAAACTACACGACGTGTTTGTATGTACACCTTTGAGTACTTCGCCGGGGGCGTTGGAACAGTCACCATTGAAGCAGTTTCTGCCCTGTGCGAGATTGCTACAACCACCGGATCACTCCCGGATATTATAGTTTTCCACTGTGAAGCTGCGTTTCGTGATTGATTCTGTGCAGGCTGACTCCTTGTGATAATTATTTTTAGGCATCTTTCTTTGTCCCTGTTTTAGCCGTTCTCTGCGTGATTGATGATGCCCAGAAACCCCTTGATTCTTTTGTATGCCTTCGAATTTTCCGTTCGCGATAGCTGCATATGTCGCACAGTGGTCCAGAATCGTAAAAACGTGATCGAAAATCATATCTATTGGTTATAGAGATTAAGACAGTTGCAATGCATATTTCTGAATGCTGTTTGGTATAAAGAATTAAAGTTATGCACAATTTGGGTTTTATGATAAAAATCAACCCCCAAAAATGGGGTGAAAGTGGAAAAATATTGTTGTTTTTTAATAAAAGATTTATATTTTAAAATATTGTGTATTTGTTAATGTTATGTAAATAGCAGGTTTAAAATATAAAAAAACCACCCTTAAAAAACAACATAAAAGATAAAAACAAATTACATATATTTGTAGACATACAACAGTTGAAATGAACATTTGCACATCTTGTTAAGTACACAAAATTAAAATATTGCAAAATTGTGGTTGTATAATAAATATCAACCCTCTGGAATATAAGTTAATATGCAAAACATTTTTTTTGACATTAGAGTTAAACATTGTTTAGTGTTTGGTTTTGGTTAGTTTGCGGCCATAAACAATTTTAAAAATAAAAAACTACCCTTAAGCAACAACACAAAATAAAAACTTATATCAGGTGTTTCCAGACCTTACGTTACTTAAAATGCAGATTTCCAAATGTTGTTGTGTAAATAAAATTTAAATAGACGTATGTCATATATGTAGTAATAAAAAAATTATATTTACTTTTTGCGCTCACTACAGTGTAGTATTCGTCTAATTTAATAGTGAATGGTGATGGATACGGTATAATCCGTATAAAAATATCAAAAATTACCTTCAAAAACTTTGAAAAAATTAATAATTAATAAGAAATCCAAAATATATAATATATATATATATATATATTATATATTTTTTTTGTTATCTCTGATGACGAATTAGGAGAAATTCTTTGTCATATCGGTTGGTGGCCCTGAAAAGGGCCGTTTGTGTGTCTAAAAACAAAAAAAAATCTTCAGTTGTCGGAATCAGAAAATGCTTCCGAGACGTCAGAATCGTCATCGGCCTCTTCTTCGTCGGTTTCTTGATCAGGAACAGGAACTACAAGTAAGGACAATACTTCCGAATCCAATCTTCTATTACCTTTGGATGGATCAGATCCAAACGTGCTCAGCTCATGATTGAAATCTTGATTTAAATCAAGTTGATTTAAATCTTTGCACCCTGGATCTGATGCTAACGCACGGTACTCGCAGTCGAAAAAAATTAATATTTCCCAAAGCGCAAAAAAGCGCAAACCAAGCTTTTGTAATTACCTACCCCTATCCTTATGCTACCTGATAAACCTCATTTAATGAATTCTTCGGAATTCTTCCGTGTCGTAGAACTATTTTTATCCAAATATTTGTTGTAAAACTAGTATTCTAATATTAATTGCTACAGAAGTCTAGGTATAAAATAAAATGCAAGTAATTTCTGCATATTGTAGTTCAAAGAATGCTTAATATGACTACCTATCTCAATTTGTCCTAATGTGTTTTGTAATAGCTAGTATTAGTCTGACAAAAACCTCTATTTGGCGCATAACTTTCTCTTCGCAAATAGTCTGTTTTTCAGCGACTTTAAAGACGTGCTACAAATTAATGCAACTTCAAAATAAGTTATAAGTCTCTCAGATGATGGTACACTTTTAAAACAATACTAGACAAAATTTTCAGCTTTTTAAAATATAGTTGAAAAATTGATTTTCGATCACGTTTTTACGATTCTGGACCACTGTGTGTCGGCCAACGAAGAAGTGGACACATGAAATCTGTACAATTGTCCTGGCCGATTTTCGGATTTTGGCTGATTTGACGCGTTTGGCTTGTCCCGTCTGGAAATACTTCCTGATTTACGCTGCCAATCAAAATCACCAGATGGGGGTTAACAACGTACCTTTTTGTGTTCAAATAAATTTCTTTGGCTGCCAGGCAAATGGTCGTTACCTACTGTTAATAATTACCTACTTTATTCTGCCCTGTGCAAATCATCCAATTCTAGGTAATATTATCAATTGTAGTGGAAATAGCAGCCTTCATAGCCTCTATTTATTTGAATTAGTCGGCAGTTATAGCGAAGGTTAACGATTGAATTTAACAAAATTGTGACCCTGAGCGTAATTCTCGTAACAAATTCTTAAGGTATTAACTTTTTAACGTATTTTGTTAAATGGAGAGAATAACGGTACTTAAAATTACTAAAATTTAGCCTTCAATTTAAATTAAAAGTCTACATGATGCAAAATAATATGTTGGAGTCATTTTGAGATAGTTTGGCTAAGTTAAAGTGAACGTGTTTTGTAATTGTTTTTTTCTGCACGTGGTGGAATTTATCAGTTACATATGTGTAAAAAGTAATTTAAAACAAATTGGTTTAATTCCATTTCACAGCTTTTCCTTAGAATGTTTACCACCAACAAGAAAACTGTGGCTGATAGAATTAATTTATAACAATTTTGAACTTTTACCATTGTGTTACATTATTAAATTTAACTGAACGATATGGGTAACTGCTATTTGTATTTTTTAATGAATAACAAGGAACTTAAAATCATCCAGATTTATTCGCATATAGGTATGTAATTGAGGCTTTAAATGTAAAAGGCATCTTAAACGGATTTAGTTACATATTTATTATACATATTGCTGTGGTCTAATAGCTTTTATTTAATTTTAATCTTAGTCTCAGAGTTTTATTTTAAAATTTTGATTTCACTCTTACCTTTTGCCCACAGTCTTTAGCATGTAATTGTAATAACCTTAGTTATTGGACTCTATCTCAGGGTTACTATTAAAATCAGGTTAAGACATAATCCATGAATAACTCTATGCGAAATATAGGACAATTTTATTTATTAAGTAATCAATAACTACTTTTATCATACGTTTAACGCCTTTGTTAATAATATCTGATAAATACTTAATATCAGTTACTTCAATTTTAGATTAAAATTACTGTCTGTTCACAAATTTTATTTTTATCTAATTTATGATTCAATTGAATTCAATTTTAATTGACAGTTAATAGTCTCACTTTGTAAGCTTCTTTCTCCGAGCTCTTTATCTTCTACACTCTTCTATTCGCCAGATCTCTGCTACAGCTACTCTTGTTGTGGTTGGCAGCACATCCTTGTAGAGATTTTACTTTCGCACTATTAATTGTCTATCACACTCTTTAGGTGTATGACAATATTAATAGGTACACACCAGTACATTAACTTCTAAAATTGACTATTAAATTCGATTTCAAATAGAACTTGTGTCAATTCAAATTATATTTTTCTACCACCCCTTTTGTTCTGTTTATTTTAAACTACCCGCCACAACCAATGGTTATGAAACAAATGAAAATACAGTTTTCTTTTATTACTTATGGCTTTTCTAATTGTCATAGTTAAAATTTTTAGGTTAATAGATTTTTCTACTCCTGTAACTAAAATGGCATTTAACATACTAACATACACGTCGCTAAGTGACATTTTAATCACGCATTCATATCCTGTGACTAAAGGGCCGCTTAGTCATGGGCTGAAGTTAGCAACGATGTTTTAGTCATGGGGTGAAGTTAGGTTCAAACAGTATTTGCTTTATTAGCCACAGCCAAAACTAAAATCAAGTTAGTTTTCAACAGTCAACTTTGACATTTGTCAAGCATAATTTAACCTAATATAATAAATGTCAACATTTTAATGAAATATGATGTTATATTTTCTAAATTTGTGGTCGTAGAAAAAGTACAGTATGTAACACATTACATAAACTCGTCAAGACACTCGTTTATTAAACACTCGCTGCGCTGCGCTCCGCTCGTACCTAAAAAACTCGTGACTAAAATGACGTATATAAAACTTGTTACATAGTATACTATTATATTGTGTATGTCTTCAACTACATGACCAAATATGCAAGAACCAACCCCCTATATTACATCTTATAACAATAATTACCTCTTTCACACAAATCCCGACTAATTCGTATTACAATTGCAACCAAAACTGGACTATTTACAAATTATTTGCAAATACCGTTGTAAGAAATCGAAATTCCAACGATAAAACTAAACCACCACTCCTTTTAGAAACATTATTTTAAGCTGCTTTATTTTTTGTAGTTATTGAATGCTTTATCATTTAATGATCATATCAATATATTGAACCTGCAGTTTTTTTAAATTTAGAAACAAAGAATGCTTTGATATTGCTGAATGAGAATAGCATTACTTATTAGTAAACGTGAAGTGGAAGAGTGTGCAAAAAGCAATGAAAAAGATGTTGCTGTGTAATATAGAAAATGAGAACTGATGATGACTGAAAGAAGTAGAACACTTTAGAAAAATGTTATGAGATACAGCTGGTAAAAACAATTTACACTAAATTTATCTGTCGTCTGATAACAATAAATATGGGAAGATATATACAATGCAACTTTCAAAACTGATTTACAATAAGTTGATTATTGATCGCACTTGTTTAATTCCATTTCACGGTTTTCTTTTCAATCTTCCCTGCCAATGCGACAAGCATGATGATTCGAATAGATTTATAGCAATTCTCTAGTGTCTTACATTGTTTTATATTATTTAATTTAATTCGATAATTGTAATATAATGCAGCAGGAAACAGATTGGCAGCATTTTATAACTATTTATAGTTTCTCAATATGGGATGCGAAGTTTAAATAGTCCGGACTGACTTGTATATAATTGTGATTCCAAAGCTGAAAGGTGTCAGTCAAGTTAACAAGTGTTTGACAATGAAGATCTTATTTTCGTCACTGTTGGTAGCTACTGTGCTCCTTCTGATGACAGGAAGCACCGTTTCCCAAAGTAAGTATAATTTTATTATAATGCTGCTACATTTTGCATATTTATTAACGCTAGTTTAGCTTCTTTGGAAATATACAATCTTTTTCAAATTACCAATGCGAAAAGTATTTCTAATTTTACACCATTTTCTCAAAAATTGGAAAAATTATGTGAATAATAAATTCTAAACCGAAAATGAAATCCTTAATAATTACAATTAAAAGTACTTACCTGCCTGATCATATAGAGTAGAAAAAAAAATAAAAATACAGTTTATAGAGTTAAACGTAACATACGTACATATTTTGGATAGATAATTAGGTCAGTTGAATTTCGACAGAAAATATCACAGGTTTAAAACAATTTCTTAATTTTCCAGTGCCATGCAAAGGGCAAGTGCTTGAAGGCATCTGCTTGCCTGAAAATCGCTGTTTAGAATTTCTAGCTCCACCTTACACTTACCCATGTCCATCAGGTGTATTCTGCTGTCTCAAACCCAGGTTCTTCTTACAATAAAAACCGAATTGTCTTAAATACTAAAGATTTAATTAAACTGGTATAATACTTTTGTGCTTTATTATAATTTTGGATCAACTGAACCCAAAAAAAGGATGTGCCCAAATATCCACACCGAAATCTCATGTATACTAAATGAGCAACTCACGAACGCATGTTGGGGGGGGGGGGGGGCAGGAGAGGAAAAGTGTACTTAAACGTTGTAAGTAACAAAAAATTAGGGCGCCAGGTTCTACGACTTACCGTAACACTCCTCCCAGAACCATACTGGGTAGACGGGGTGCAACGTAAAGTAAGTTGAAAAGGGAGAATAAACACTGAATGACGTAAGCTTAGTTATATCGTAAAAAACTACCTTAAACTCGGCTCGATTAGAATATATTCCTCCAATATTAAAATATAAGTAAATCTATATAGAAACCCAAAGTGAATCGAGATTTCAATAACCAATACAAATCTACATAACATTAATAATAATAGATCCCTTGAATTCACAGAGAATGAGAAGTCAGGTCAACAATTTAAATGCAAAATAATATTTAATAAATATTTGAAAAAGACCTGTTACATGAATAGCAGAAAGCGTTTCATAGAAACTCCAAAAAGCACCCAGAATCGATCAGACGAAAAGTATATAAACCCTAATTAAAATGAACATTGCCTAGTACGTATCCCATCAATAAAAATATCAGCAAATTAGGTTACGCGCGACGAGGCTTCATCGTGCCTACGTAATCACAAAAAGTCTCATGTATCGTATTCCAAGCAATCACTTCACTCGATCGCTATATAACACACATATATCATCAAGACTACACGTCTATTATTAAAAAAAACTACAGCACAAATCCAAAATAATACACAAAGCTTATTAGTTACACAGTAATATCTATAGCCAACGCGATTAAAAATTAACGCGGTTTCGACTGCAACGGAAAGCGAGAAACTATTATGCTTGCAACCCCCAATGTACGAAATGTTGGATAAATACCCCTGGCCTACACTACGTGCTACCAGGTGGTATAATTTTTTTTCAGGGAGCGATACGCAGCTCAACGGACGTTGGAGGCACTATGAACGGTTCCTTCAGCACTCGATGGTTTGCGATTGATTGTTGGAGGTAACGGCAAGAATGTTGGGGGGTCACTCGTATGAAGGCTTTAAAAATAAATCCGACAAAACGTCAGACAACGTGAAGGTAGAGCGATAACAGCATCGCATCTGAGATTGTGGGTTGCAACCCACTATTAGGTGGTGTTATTTCCAAAATATAAAATCCTAATTCAATCAGATAGGTGCAAGAATTCACTAAACCATTATACCAAATACGATTACTGACGATTTTCAATATAAATTCGCGTTGATCACAAAGGGTCGTTACAGCGTCGTTAGTAAAGTGGATACTAAAAAAATAAAAAATGAGAAGTATAGCTATATGCTGAAGTTGTAGACTTGGAAATTTTCAAAAAAGGAATGTCAACTGCCAAAAACCATAGAGGCAGCCTGATATCCACAACGACGTGAAAAGTTGCCTAAAATACTGTAAAAGCGAAAATGGAGGCAACGTATTTTAGATATGTTACTGGGTATCAAAAATTACTTGGGGCCATAATAAAGACCTTAATATTTGGAAATCAGTACTATAGTGTTCTAATAAAGAACAACATGGTAATGTATCCGTTTATTTATGTTGATATGTGACCACACGCCTCACATACCCAATTTTGGAAGAACCATTTACATGACTTTTTTTTAAGTTTTAGTCATCGTTGCGTATTCATCAATGACACGATACGTTGCAACAGTGACTGATTTTCCCACTATTGCTACTACCTAACCGTATCAAAATAAAGGACACGGGATTATGATACAAGATGTTGCATCGGACCGTCTATTTTCTTTCCGACTGTAGCAATGAATTCATCCTTATAGTTAGCAACTATATCGCCTATTTTTATACATTATAAGCTCAGTAAAAATTTAAAAAGTCACCGTAACGTTAGGTGTCAAATGTGTATACAAGTACAGTGGATCAAGTTTGTTGGTTGACTTACATTTCCAGTATGTGAGTCGTGCGTATTCGATAAAATACGCTGAGTGTTTGATTGATCACTAAATTGAATAATATGGTGGGAGTGATGTGTTTTGCTGCTAAAAATGGAGTCTGCTGATCGCAGAACGTGGACACGATTCATTAGTTGCGCGAACGTTAAGGGAAACGGATTATTCCTTCAAGTTGCAAAATTGGGCTGCTGCTGAAGATTGGCTTTCAATGCTGGTTTCTATAAGGAAACTGCGGCCCCAAGGGCATATGGTTTCCAAAAGGCATCGATGTAATAAGCGACTCCTGAAGACAGGTAGCTAAAATACCAACTGCAAATAGGTACGATCGGCAGCGCCGTCAATTTCTTCATACGTAAGCTACGTAAGGAGACCTGCCACAGCTTCGAAATAAGTGGATTGCGTACCTGCACGCAATTAGTAAAGGTTAGCTGTTTTTCCGTTTGAAGGCTGTGCAATTAATAACATTTCACCAAGTTAAGTCATCTCGCGTTTCAAAACAGTGACGTTTTCAAGTGCCGCCGAAAGCGATCTTAGCGACTTGTGAAGTGAAGCATCATATCATTGCGGGTGTATTCGGTTACATCGCCAGGCTCGGGGGAATAACGTCAGCATAACGGCTTTTAGGCAGGGACGGGTTTTGCACGTTTTTGAAGTACGCATATAAAACAATTTGTCGGGCTTTCTTTTAATATTGTGTAATTATAAATGTATACCGGTCATAATTACAGTAGTTTTAATGTTATTAATTAACACCGTTTGGGTGGTCAACAGCCATTTATTTTCTCTGTAGTCCTATTTGTTTCCTTGTTTAATACATGTGTTCAAAATAATATTTATTTGTACTACACTGATTGTGAGCAGATTGCCTCTTATTTCAGTAGAAGTTTGGAGCATATAATTTCAGATTCTAAGCTATAGTGGGGCGACTTCCGAAGATTTGTTGCATCGAGTATCCGGAACTTCGACTGGGAAAAAGGAAAGAGCTCTTTTGCTGTAAACTAAGCTAGCTGGCAACGAAAACGCAAATAAGTATAGAAACGTAACACAACGACGGGGCTACCAAACCACAGCATGACTAGAAGCATCATTAGAGTTTTTCAGATGCAACATGCTTTTTTTGGTTGTTCACACCGCTCGCCAAAACGAATGTTTTATGCTCTCGATAGACAAAACTATTTTCAGCGAAGCAGATAATTTAAAAAAAAGGAAATGATGCAAATATATACCTAATAATGCTGCAAAGATCAGTCTTTCCAAAACTTTGAAACTATATATATAAATTTCGTATGAGACATATTACATTATACAAACTTACTAGGTAACATTCTTGAAGTTAACTGAAAATTAATGCTAAAATAACTAACACAACTAACATTGCTGGTGTGATTATAGATCGAGCTTTAAGTTAAGAAGCCAGTCTTTTCCCTTTGTTGTTAGTGAGTATATGTCCTCGGGATTTCTGTCGTAACGATATATTGGACATTCGGTTACAATGTGGGTTATGGTTTGTTCTTCCGTTCCACATTCGCATTCTGCAGATTCTCATTTTGAAAATGAGCAAGCTTTACTAATTCATTAAACATATAGCGTGTAAATTCAGTATTTACGTTGGTTTCCAGATGATACTGAAAAATAATAATTTTACTACATAGAATAACTTACAGATTTCAAATGGAGTATGTAGTTAAACTCCAAGGTGATGGAATTACAAAAACTTTAATTTTTTAATCGGATATGCGATACAGGGTGTATACAAATTGGCGCAAAAGCTCCAGGTAGCGAGTCGAAAAGCTTAATATGAAAATGTTGGATTGGTCTACATAAGCCCTCACGAGCGGTAGATAAAAAACATGAGTTTTTCAGGTAAAGTACCTTTTTTGTTCTAAATATGTCAAAATGTCATGGAGAAAAGGTTATTCAAAATGTAAAATTATGGCCCCATGCAAAATTTCTGAAATATCGGTTTACCGTGTTCCCACAAAAGTACTTCTAGTGCACACAGTTTCTTATAAGTAGACCGATATTTCTGAAATGTTGCATGGGGTCATAATTTTACATTTTGAATGACTTTCCTTCATGACATTTTGACGTACTTAGAACAAAAAAAGCACTTTACCTGAAAAAATAAATTTTTTTATCTACCGCTCGTGAGGGCTTATGAAGACCAATCCAACATTTTAGTATTAAGGTTTTCGACTCGAAATTGTACAAGGAATATCGCTACCTGGAGTTTTTGTGCCAATTTGTATATACCCTGCATAAGGATCATTATTAAATACTGACGTTTCACTATAAATATTCTGTTCTTATGGTACTGTAAAAATTCAGTATATTGTGCAGTAAAAGCCAAATGCCTATTATCATTTTGAAAATGTAACAAACATTTATTAATTTACAATAACACCATTAGTAATTAACGTATTAAGAGGGGTAACCCAGTCTTAACATTCGAGCATATATTTACCACTCGAGCGAGCGTAGCGAAGCGAGAGTGGTAATTTATGTGAGAAATGTTAAGACGGTTACCCCTGAAAATACGTTCATTAGTTTATTGTTCATTGAGGCAATAATTTTGAATCAATAATAATTACTAAAAACTGCTAAATCGAAATCGGACTACCATGAATCTGTGTGATGTTGCTATAGTGTGTTACGGTATTAAAAGAACTTTACGACACCCACTCCAGGTGAGCATCGCACCACGGAATCAGTCCTGAAAAACTGGCACACTTGCCCTGAGATCGGCTCAAAATAGGCTAAAGGCCACGGCTGGAACGCTCAGGGAGTCGGGCGTGAGTCACACGATACGTTCTGGGCAAGCGTGTTGCGGCATATATATATATAGGGTATGTCAAAATCATGAGGGCGCCACCAAGCCTGTCTTAACCCGACTAACCGGGCCTGGACGGTTAGACGGGAGCGAAGCACGCAAAATACTCCGTCGATAGGATTACTCAAGAGTTGCAAGGTCAAATAACAATTTCGAGATTGCCTTATGCAAAGATTGTAATTAGGTGCCAATCCGACCGCGACTACGCAGCTGTCTCACCCACCTGTACGCTCAAAGCTCCCTCGTCCCGTCGCACAATAATCAGTACACTGAAGGGGGCGCTTATCTGAAACAGAACATGCACAAGTCGAAACAAAACAATAGTTCCCTTAACTAAAAAATCATGTATTGACTCACGGGTTACAATGGGGCAGCGGAGTGCGTCGCCCTATATCTATAAATAGATTATATCTAAGAAAACACCAGCTGGCGCGCGCTCTAAACCTAGCGACAGATGTTAAACAGTAATGAACAAAGTAGCACTTGTAACATAGACAGTCTGTAATTTGGAATGAATGTACAAATATGACGACAGTGCCTGTGGGCACAAGAGATGTGACGGGCTCGCTCGCGGTGTCCCAATACAGCTCGTACGCGGGGCTTAAATGCTCTCCGCGGGACAGGTACACTCGCGTTCACAGCGGTAATCAGTTCAAAGACACATACCTTAATATGTAGGCGGTTGGGGAGCCTGGTACAGTTGAGTTGCGACAGGCTGCAGTCTTAGGTGGCAGGTACATTCGATGTTCGACGGCTATAGGGATGAGTGGACATCCGCCATAATGGCGACGTGAGACGCGTCAGGGCGCGTACAACGGGACGACGAAAAATGGGCCACTTTCGTTCTGCGGGACAGATCCTCGAAGGTCGAGATGAAGGGGCACGATCCCTTACTTACGGGAGCAGGAACTGGGCTCAAGAAGCACCCACGCTACGCCGAAAACAATTCGGAACTCACACACCACCACCACACGAACGCTCTCTGCAACGGGCTGCGATCAACTGCCCAGAGGGAAGCGCTGCCACAGGTCACATCGGTCGCGTCCCCACGTGACTATACCTCGGCAGCCAATCGCGAGGCGATAAAATGAAACAAATTAATGCCGGCGACGATGGTAGCACGCCGCAACGGCGTGTTTTCTAGAAGATTCGGAATTCTTGCGAGCGATAACGCTCGGCTGCCAAAGCGCCATCAGAGGGGGGCTCCAACCGACGAGAAATACTGCGTTTGGGGCCAAATATGTGCAAAATCATGATTCTGGAATTAGGCGATGGAGCCAAATAAGTAACTAAAAGGGTTTAGCATACGGGCACGCTGTCCTAAAGCCTAGGTGGCTATTTAAAATACCAAAATGACCTGACAAGTGCATGCGTGTTAAATGAGTGGATGCATGATAAATGTATCTTAAATTTCGAGGACGCGATCATGTTAAACACTGTTTAACATTTCAATGAACAATAAAAACTATAACATAATGAGATGTTTTATCGAACTTTTTCCACTGTCTCGGGCGTTTATCATGCAACATTTCGGGAGTTTTTGATCTACTCGCGTCTGATAAAACATCTCATAATAGACCACTGTCAAAAATGACATCATTCCGAGATCATCTATAACACAATGGCATTAGAAAAGGTGAGAGTTTTATTAATGGAAAGTGGTATGCACCAAATGGTCCTTTTTCGACAGTGTGCTTTTTCAAACGCTACTATTATATTATCTAACACATGCTACGATACTGTTCGAATTACATGCTCTACATCTCCACCTTGTGTAAGTAATCGCTGTGGGAAAATCTTCTGAAAATTTTCCTATAAACTCTTGGCAAATGAGTTGTAGCACACATTTGTTGAAAACAACATTCATCAGGCAATTGTTAAACTTCAGGTCTAACAAAGATTTGCAAAACATTTGCGTATCTTTGATAGTTTATATAAACAAATTCGTCATTTTCATTGTAAAAGACTAAAAACTCTTGAGCTTATGATTGCGCAGCACACTGTCACTTTAGGTAAATTGGGTAGTCTTCGAAGCCCCTGTTTGTTTTCGAATACACACCAATCGAGCGTATGCCATTTTCAAACTATTTTATGGTAAATCAAACGATTTCCAATACTACAATGACATCAAAAATATTGTTGAACTTCAATTATTGGTTAAGTTCTGCATTGTTCTACTTGATTATATTAAGTTTTCTTAAATTCTGCCTTTATGACATCTAAAAACTGGTCTAAATGTTTACACTGGGCTTAAGGCATTAACAAGAGCTATTTTTAGATACACGTAGTCAAAGCGAACATGTATCATAATTCTTCTTCTTCTGCACGGTTTGAAGTATATCGGTTACACATAACTTGTACCAATTTAAGAAAAATATATTTACAAGAACTTGATGTTTAATCTTATCGGTTTACTTGTATTTTACGGTTTTTTCTTTGAAATGTTACTACCGATAAGAAAACCGGGTCAAATCGATTCATATCCTTTTTCTACCGTTTGCCATTGTTTTCTATTTTTAAATTTAAGTTAACAATAAAGCTATCCGTTTTTTATATTTGTAGTTTTTTTAATACGCGACAATAAACTTACAATGATCCGGATTTACTTGCATATAACTAGAGTCCCTAAGGTGAAAAGTATTAGTCGATTTATTTCCGATTTGACAATGAAGCTGCTATTTTCGTTAGTTTTGGTAGCTACAGTGCTGATTCTGATGTCGGAAAGTGCTAAATGTAAGTGTTATTCTATTGTCAGACTAATAAATGACTTTTCTTTTCAAACAGCCTATTTTGCAGAAAATTTTGTAAAAGACAAAAGCTACGGCTACACGTTACATTTTTTCTAAATAAAAATAAATTCAAATTTTATATTGTAAACTCAAAAGTCAACAATTAATCTATGTCGTAATTAATTATTATATACTGCAAGCGAAATATTTGGCAATTAATTATAGTCAAAAGTACCTAACTGATTTTTCGTGCACAGTGAATAATCAAGTGAAAGCAACTACACCCAAAAAAAGCCGGAATTATGAAACATGAACGGGACGTAGTGGCGTAATGCCCCGGAAGGTATATCGGAAGCTATGTATTTAGAACTGCCTTGTAGCTTAAAGATAAGCTTACGTCCTGCATATATGCAAGCTGTCCCTAGGTCCCTAGATAACTCTCGTGGGAATGTAAGTCGCTCAGTTGGAGGCATTGCATGCATTCGTGATAAAAGTCTATTTTATTATTACGAAGCTGTTTGTAGCTTAATTCTAGTTTGGCATTGCAGGTTACTTAAAACAGTTTTTATTTCTTAATTTTCTTCTAGTTGTCTGCAAAGGAGTAAAATATGAAGGCGTTTGCGTGAATGACAATGGCTGTAGAGTACTTTTAGCACCACCGTATACAGTTCCCTGTCCGGAAGATTTAACCTGCTGCCTTCAACCGTTTTAACTACAATGAAAACTGAATTGTCAATAATACTTAAGGTTTTATTAAATTGATGTAATACCTATGTTATATTTATTAAAATGCCTGATTTGTCAAAAAACCGTTGATATATACAGCAGTCAGCGTGTGTTTCCTGCTTGTGAATGCTTTTCCATATACGAAGTTGTCTAAAACGTCAATTTTAAAGTACACGTTTGTATTTTCAAATTTTCTGTTTTAAAATAGTGTCATCATCGATCATTTTATAAATAGTAGCACGCTTCGCATAGTTTGCTTAATATCTTTATCATAAATATTTATTTATAAATCAAAACTTAGCACTAAACCTTCAGCTCAGTTCATTACGATTGAAAATGGGGAGGGAACAAAGCAGGTTAAGGCAATACAGTAATCAAACAACCTTACCGGATTTGCAAATGTAGGAAGTAAGACCTTCAATGGCGCATCGGGGAACCCATCGACTACTCACGACCAGCTTGTGACCAGCGAAGTGATAATATAGCAAATGTTTGGAACACATTATCGTACAAAATGTTTCCTTGGACGGCAAACATCTTGTACTTCAATATGTTTGCCGTCTGTGTTGATTTAATTGAAATCGGCTACACCCAAAATGTCAAGCAGATGCTTTGTTAACTTTTATTTCTAACATAGCCAGGGTTTTATTTAATATATCTAGTTACTTTTAGTTAGTACTTCAAGTAACTAGGTAATGATAAATACAAGTTTAGACATCCAAAACTTAGGTGTAGTAATTTCAATGAAACAAACTAATATACTTCAATATGTTTAGAAGCTTTTAGTTTATTCACAACTATAAAGACATGTAAGATTGAGCAACGGGCGATGACTTAGAAAAATCTTACCCCAAAGATTTTAACGGGCTCGAAGAACAATGTCAACATTTACGCGCGTTGAGCCATGGGAAAATATAATCAAGGTACTAAGAAACAGTCCACACTAAACTAATCAAAATGTCTTAATACACACGGCTGGATAAAGCAAGCGTTTTCAAAATGGAACGATTTTTATTTTCGGTCGCGCTAATGGAAATTGCTTAGAACCCTTGGAGATCCTTCGTCTACATGGCGAGGCTTGTTTAAGTCATTAGCACTCTTCCCATCAGATGTTTGGCAGATTTTACCAACGAGACTGCGGAATACTTTTTTCCCTAGAAACCAAAATTGCTACTCAAGAAGACGAAGAGCACATTTTAAACATAATGGAAAACAACCTTCAGTTGACCCCGATGAGACTTTCGGCTGGTTGTTCTTGATCTTAAGAGATGTCCCTTTAAACTAGAGATTAATTACTGGCTCTGTAATTCCCGTTTTGCTTGCTTTACAATAAGTAAATAAATAAATAAATGATATTTTATTTGTACATAGATAAGTGGATGGGGCATATTTAACCCACTGCTTATATTTTATTATTTTGCGATTTATTAACAAATAAGAAAATATGTGCTTCTGATTTAATCCCATGTTTTGGAAACGTTAAGAAAAAGTCCACTTCGTACAAACTTTCTACAGTATATTTCAAATTTGATATCCATACGTTTTCCTTCTTTAACTGCACTCCGATGCGGCTCACTTAATACTTATATCTCTACCTAACTTGAGCAAAGTAAAATAACTGCGGTACTTAAAAGGCAGGACAGTTGCTTAAGTGTCTTAAACATGATATTATTCTTCTTCAGAGAACTCTTTCGCTTTCAACTCGCCCCATAATAACTAGTTGAAGAACTACACATTTCTTGTTACGCATAATGTGTCCTAAATATTCGGCCTTCCTTATTTTGATTAAGTTGTATATTTGTCGATGTTTTTAGGCAAGGCAGAGGAATTCTTTGTTGGTCTTTCTCACCGTACATAAAATTGTCAGAATCCTACGGAGTAGCCACACTTCAAACGCATCGAATAGATTTTTTTATTGTTATTTGCAATGTCCAGCTTTCTACTCCATATAATTGTATTGTTAATATGTTCTCGGAGCAGCTTTTCGCGGAATAATTTTAGGTTACGGTGAATAGATCAGTAGTTGGGGAGCTACAGTCGAACCGAGAGGTTGCACTTCGTGTGTTATTTTGTTCTGTAAAGACCGCCGTTCGAGGAAGCCCTGACGTACCAATTTTAGAAAAATAGCGACGATTGTCGGATATGCTGTTCATCGCGTGTAGATTCACGCTAATTGCTGGTAGAAAATGGTTGAAATGCCGCTGTTCATTCTTTTTCACTTTGCCGACGCAGCTCGGAAGAATCTGCCGCCACACCGCTTGTAGAACCACGCAAATTTAGCGTACGACTTTCTGGGCAGCTGTTAGTTTTGCTTCTGCCCGTGAATTATGTGCCGCATTTGCAAGCTCGCACATCTCGCTCAACTCTGGCGGCCAGCGATTTCGTGCGACTCTCGAGGACTGTGACGGTTTTCGCATTTTGCCACCAGTTCAACTACATTTCAGCTACGACGAATCAATGTTTTTCACCTAATAATGGATGGGTTCCGCTAATATCTAACATACTAGAACAGGATTTTGTATGTGTTTTAGCACGTAAGCTGCAAGTTATTAAATAGTTTCGTAGTGCAGTAACGCCTTCGGAACTTTGCACCAGCCTATCAATATTCCTTTTCCCTCGCAGGCAAGTACATCTGTTACCTGCAATTCTTTTGTTTACCCTTCTTTATTGCGGTCATAGCTGCAAGGCTGGCTCATTTAAATGTCCTGTTATGAATTATATCTTAATAGTATTTAAATTTACTTTATGATTTTTATTTATTAAGCGCAGTGCAGTTCCGCGCATGTTGAAATCAAGCAAGCATTTTCAGAGATTCGCAAGGTAAGTCATAGCTGAAGTTCGAGTACCGTCCACATTTCCCATCACCTAGAGAGTTTCCCATGGTACAACCTACAAGTCTTCCGAGGTACAATTATTTTACAATATTATTTCAGCCAGAGACCCGCCTCCACGCCACTGAGCTCCTGGACACTTTTTCAGATTCTTACATGTAATAAACGGAGATTTAGCGGTTACAATAAACTTTAGTCAAGGTTACATTAATTGTTTTGCCTTGTATTTGTATCATTAATAATCTTTTCAAAGAAAGAATATAATTTTTTACAGATCAACTTTTTTCCCTACGATGATTTCCATGCAATCTTTGTGTCTACAACATTTGCGCTAATGGCCAAAACGTACAACTACCGCTTTTCATCTCCCATTCTGCATTGTGCATCTTGTCTATCTTGAGCAGGCTAGGAAATTCCATGTACCAATTTTAAGACTATTTTTCATCATTTCCAGTCCGGCGATTCCTCGCATCATTTAGGGGGCGCTGGTGCTTGGAGCAATTCTTAATTTCGCTATCCATGATTAATTCATTTTCTTGGAAATGATAGTTTCTAGTTTCTGTATTAAACTGGGTTGAAGGTCATTCCTTCTGCGCCTATAATAATTCTACAATAGCTGTTTGCGATAGTTTCTACATTTTACATATTCTTCGCGCCTTTTGCATTACTGATAGAGGTACTGTCCTTCGTCCAACTTTGTGATCTTCATATCTGGGGTACATTCCCCAATCCGCTACATGTGGACTCGCCCTCTAAAATTACAAGCTCCATTGATGGATATATATTTTAAAATCTTATTTGAACCCCTTGTTGCAATCTAAGAGCTCTTTACTTATGTTTTGAACTAAGTAAAAGCACCCCATGCTAGAGATCTTCTAAAGAGCTGCTGCTATTTTAGATATTGCAAAAGAATATCTTGTAACTTATTTAAGATTATGTGATTAAGCAAACACATAAAGATGGTGTAAAAATATATATTAACAGGAAATTAATTGTATTTCATATCTGGCTTTTTCTTTAGAACTCAAACCATTGCAGGTTCAAAAGGTTTAGTGTCTCCCATTGCGTTATTTTATTGGATTTAGTTGAACAAGAATGGTAATGGTATGATTTCACTACGAATTGTGGATTTTTTATATTTGATAACAGTCAACTTGAAGCAGTCAGGATTTGCTTGTATATACTTACGGTTTCAGCCGGTTTAACTCGTTTTTCAAAATGAAGTTGTTGTTCTCGCTAGCTTTAGTAGATGCTGTGCTACTTTTTATGTCAGGAAGTACTGTTTGTGAATGTAAGAATTTATTGTCATACTGTTGGATGGATCTGCTTCATAATCCGTTTGTTTAACAGAAAACTGTATGGTATTGTTAAATAATTATCGACAAAATATATGACGGCTATTAGATTAACAAAATCTGTAAAGGGTTTTACTCAGAACTTCCCTCGCAAGTAGGCGTTGTGATACTAAATAATTTTAAAAATTAAGGGAAACTAGAAGAAAAATATCTTTATGTTTCTAATAATACTGAAACAATATTTCTGAACCGTCTATTAGACAAATTGTAAAAAAAGCTATTAGATGGAGTATCCTATAAAATGATGGCAAAGTCTTAAAGGAAAAACGAGATATATTAGGAACCTCACAATCTTAAAATTTTTTTTAAAAATGCAACAAGTACAGACAAAAAAATAGACCTATTACCTTATGAACGAGAAAGTAATTTTAATCTTCATATTCTTGTTAATCTGTTAAACCCCTGTGTATATATGCAAACATTGCACTCTTATGTATACATTTATTTCAACTGATACACCTGGGATTCAAAATTCAATTTCTACTTACTTAATCCTATGCCTTTCTACCTTGTCGATGTAAGGCCGGTGAGTTGATTTGTTAATTGTTTTTTCGGTGGTTTTGGCAAATTACTTTCCATTCCTGCCTGTCTTGCGTTTTTCTTGCCATTTACGTCCATTCTCCTCTTTTTTCTTCTACGGTCTCTTTCACTTCCTTCACCCAGTTCCTTGTTAACCTTCCCTTTTTGTTTTTCCTGGAACTCCTGTTTCGTATAGTTTTCTCGCTGTTCTTTCATTCTTAATTCTATATACATGTCCCAACCACCCAAAATGTAATTTATAAATAAACAAGTTGTAGTTAAAATATCTCTGATCTATAAACACCCTTTCACGTACAATCTATCAAGGGAGCCGTAAAAATAGATTAGGACAATGCAGTGGCAAGGTGTTTCCCGAATGTTTTAGGTGCAATCGCATAGGCGAAAGGTGTTAAGAACAGTTTACTACTTCGGAAAGGTTCACAATAATTTGATTATTCGCAAATTGAACCACTCGGAAGTTACTCGAAGAAATACTTGAAGACTTATTGAAGGCCTGAAATAACGTGTAAGGACGAAATGCTTTCGTACCTGAGATACCTAATTCCAGACACTTTTAGAGGAAAAATCCGGTCTCAAGCGTGTACCAGGAGAACTTTCAGGTCATTATCGATGTTCAGAATCTCAACGCTGTGATAAATCTGTATTCTCGATTCTATAAACACTATTCACAAATAATTTTTGTTTTAGTTTTACAGTAATATAAGAGTTTAGGTTCACTAACCGCATGGTAATCCTCAGAAAGTAGAATGCAACGACAATTTCCATTTTTTTATACAAAAACGCTACGAAACTAATTTTTTATGATGAAAATATTTTCAATTATGAAGAAATAGAACTGTAAACCACAATTACCGAAATGGTTAGCTATACAGCTTTAGATAAATGTCCATGTTGACATACCTAAACGGCATGTTGCGTTAAGAAAATATAAACAAAAATATAGGTTAAAATACAAATCCAACCTTTGATTCGCTTCTCGGCTTATTTCACTGTATACATATAATTATGTACTGAGCTATATTATATTGTTTTTCAGTTTGCTAGTTATCTAAATAATAGCAGGCGTCATGAAAACACCTTTAGAATGTAATCAAGTAGACTCACTACATTAAAAAATATATCAATGATATTTAAAAACAATTTAAATAAAAACCGCACAATATGGAATTGACCCACGAGATGATTTTAATATTGGCAGTTGTGTATTATCAGATTCAATCAATTAATAGGTATTATTACTTTTCTCGGTATCCATTCTATGTGGACATTTAACGATCTTTTGTTTTTTGCGCATTTGCAGTGTAATGGCTTAATAAAAATACCTGATTAGTGTCTTTCTAATCTTGCTTCGTTATAATTGTGATTGCTCATTTGTGCCGATTCAGAAAAGCGGTAAAAGACGCATTCTATTTGCTTAACGAATTAATTTTTATGACAGTACTTTAAGAACGATCCAATTTTAAAAAGAAAGAATACAGTGCTCGAACGTTCTTAAAGAGACTAATGTGCAAAACATAGCATGTTAAAAATAGAATTTTGTAATAAATGCCTACTCAAATGCAGCGTACAAGCGTTAAAAAGATAAAGTGAGAATGTTATTTAGCGGAACAACTTTATTATTTATATGGCGTTAAATTGATTACTGTCGCCATTGTGCGCTATTAACCGAAACATCTACACTTTATGAACTGAATCTAATGGAATCCTTGACGTATGTGGCAAAAAATAAAACATAACGAAATTTATTGATCAATTTAGACATCGCCTAATCGCATAGAGACATATTTTACGCGGTTTCTTAACAGGTGCAAACTACATAAGTATTGCCTAACACCACAACTGAAGTAGAAGTAGTAATTAATTCATTTTTAACTTCCAATCATCTATTAAATTTTATGCAATTTTATTTTGAGCTTCTAGTTACGTATCACATTTTTCAGTAAAACTTTATTTCGCAATTTTCGTTATTTTTGCATTATGGTTTTTATATCTGGTCATGGTCCTTTTTGCCCTGTATTATCTTTCTGATATTAGCATCCACTAAATTATTTTTAAAGCGTGTAATGCGTATATTCGGTTCACATCTATTTTGCATGAAGGTTGACCATAGAAGTTTCACCAATTTAGCTGTGTAAAATTACTTTGTTTAAACCAGGTTTTAATTTGAGATTATGGTAACACCTTCAAAGGCAATGTTGCTATATTAAAGCAGAACGGAAAATAGAACTTTAGTAACTTTTATGTGTATATCCAGTTTTAGTATTTGTGCAATTGAAGATATTGTGAATTAAAGTACATGGACGGCCTTACAGTCCATCTGGCACCAATATTCTATTCTGTCAAATGCCAATAAATTTGTTGGAGGTTCTATTTAGTTCTATTTCTGTATAACTTAATAACAACAATTCAACCTTCATGCAAAACAGGTGTGAACCTATTATAGCTGACAATTTAAATAAAATTTTGGGCATCCTTCAGAATGTATTTCTTGGGCACTGTCTAGCGACACGCAAAACTAAAGAAAGGTGCTTAAATAAAACACAAGATTGGTTTTAGATTGCTTTAATAAATCATTAGAATAAACCATTAGAACTAATGGAGACAGCAAGTTTGATACGGAGGGCAATTTGGTATGTATCTTGCTAAGCTGATTCTACAGTGAGCCACAGGTCTGCAAATTCCTCGAAATTTGTATCCATGGCACAATCCTAACAAAAAAAGCAAACATTTAAAAGATTTGCCGTTAATATTCTGGTTGGCATCCAGAATACGTCCATTGTTAACATATAATTTTTCCACTTTTATAACAATAACATACACAGTCAGAAGAATACGAACACAAGCACAAATATTACTAAATGAGTGATGCAGGCATTCTGGAGATTCGACCCTTTAAAAAATAATTATCAAATTGGTACCTACTATTGCTATGAACAGCGTTTGTCAACAGCAGCAGCAACATCGCCGTAAGGATGGACGAAAACACCAGCTTCATCGTAGACACAAGAATGCTGAAAGCCAACTCGCAGTTCTTCCAGAGCTGGTGTTCTTAAATCTACAAGATTAACCGTAACGTGTGTGCGGAGGAAGCGTAATTGTCAATCAATCAGTATAGTTGTAATTAAAATGAATTACCGTGGCTAAACTGCAATTCGGCAGAAGGCTGGCAGTTAAAACGCAAGATTATTATCAATTCTAAGTGCGCTGTTCGTACACACAGCACTGATTGGGAGAGTTAAGGGGCTGGGAAACCTTAAAAATATAAGTTATAATAAAAATTATCCACCTATTGGCATTTGATTACCAAAAATAATCCAAAATTGCTTCAGCGAATAACTAGTTACAGTTAGAGTGTCTTAAAGCACGAGAACATATCGATGAGTCAAAGAAAAGAATAAAACAGATTTTATTCAAGTAATAAATTCAATTCCAGTAACAGTACAACTAGGCGATTCAAGTTAATGAATTCAAAATGATGGGTAACATATATTTATTGCAAAAGATGCATTAACTAAATGATATAAGGGTACTATGTAAGCTAGAAAGAAATGAGTTCAATAACTAAGGCGCTTGGAATCGACACAGCAAAGTATACTCTACCTGAAACTCAGCTTTATTAAAAAAGCTAATTGCTAACGTAATCTACGAAGGGCGTCGTTATAATCGTAGAGGCCTCTCAAGGTGTCAGGTATTTCTTTCGTTTAAAAAACACGTTTTTGTGTTCAGATACGGAGAAACAAATCGCATGGAACCCTTCAACTTCGTTGCACTAGCTGGTTCTTTACACTGTTAGATACAACAGAATAAAAATTATAAATGAATAAAGGAACGAATGAAAATAGAATAGGTTGTCATTCGAACACACAGTTTCAAGATCATTGAAGAATGCACTGTAAAATATTGAAATACTTATATGCAGAGCATTTTACAATCGGAACAACAATTAAACGTTTATCATGCGTTACTTTTTAAGCATTCTGAAAAAGTGTGATATGTTTTTACATGACAAGAAAGGAAACTATTGAAAAATGTTAAGATATCAGGGAATACTAGTACCAAATGTTGCATTTACTTGATTGTTAAAAACATAAACCTAAGCTAAGTTCTAAAAGAAATAATATCAATTTTCTATTTAAATTGGAAATCCAACAGGATAAAGCATTTTTTGTATCTATAAACCGGAAACGTAAATAGTTCACCATTTATTTATATATTTCTTTGTGATTTATACCTTCACCTAAAGAAGTGTATGCACTCAAAGCAATAAAACGCATTACAGTATTATAAGTATAATTTCAAAAATCCTTTCAAGTAACACTTAATAGACACAGCATGTTTCATGCGGAGAGCAAGTCGATTTATGGTCCCTTAGACGAATCCTGCATTGGGATGAAGGTCTGCAGACGCCGGTAAACTTTAGGCGAACACACGTCTCTGCCAAAATCGTATAAAATGTTAAAGTCATCGTAACTAACTTAAAACTATTTTTAAAATATTAATTTGGCCACAAATACATTAATGTTAATTTGACAATAAAAAAATATTCGAGAAATGTATTGAATATAGTTAAAAAGTACGTACTTCGGCTATCCACAATACTTGCGGAGAGCAGCAGCAGCAGCGTTATGAAAATGGAGAAAATCGCCAATTTCATGATGGTCTGAAGAAGCTGGAACCAACTTGCAGCATCCACCACAAGTGTTGGTCTTAAATCCAGCACGAGCTGCGTGGATGATGCACGAGCTGCGTGGATGATGCAGCATTTATCAACAATAAATGTGCGTAGAAGCAATTGCCATTGCCAAGTCCAATGGAGCATGTCGAATCTCAATTGTTAATGGATGTTGTTTAGAACATAATTGATACTGTGAAAGTAGGATGACACCAAACAATTCCACATTCAAGAGCATTGATTCTTCAGTGAAAAGGACGATGAAAAAATATTGGAGTTTGCTGATACTACTTCCTCTCTCTTGCAACTGGATCTGTGCTGTTTTTAGACTTCATTTCATGGCTATTATTTTTATTAATATCGTGAGGCTTAGTTGTACATTTCGCCAAATTGTGGAGCAGCAATCAGTTTACAGAAAAAATATTTTTCGAAAAACATGTCTTCCTTATACTCTCTTTATCTGTTGAAATGGTGGTACTATTTTGTGAATTAATATATTTCTCAACACTGATATTTATATTAAGAAATCATATTACGTAGTGATTCTAGTCGTGAGAAACATTTGTGACAAGTGATTATCAACGATGTACCTATATAAGCAGAAACAAAATTATTTTTTAATGCTCCACTTAACTATTCATCCTCTACATTTGTTTTGATATCTCCAATAATTCTTAAATAGCTTTTATATACCCCTCGCTTGATACAACTAAAACAACTGGCATAGTAAAATTAGGCGATCTCGCTGGCCACGGCAATTATTGATTCAGTTCTCATAAAACTGTTAATATAAAAAGTGTTGTATTCATTTTGAAATGTCAAATTGAAACAAAACACTAAAGCCTACTTTATTATATAAACACAACATCATAGATACACTTCTGTTTTACCACAGTTTGAAAATAGTAGACATTTAGCTTACACTATACATGTTTTTATGTTGTGAAGATGCAACACATATTTATATCCAAAGCTCGCTATAAAAGTCTATTATAGGCTGAAACTACTGTTAAATTTGGTTTGTTCGCCCTAAACTATCTATCCATGCAACCTTTCATTAACTTCCAACACATTTTGTAATGTGAAATTTACAATTGTCTTATTTCAGGTTGCACACTTAGTGTTTAAAAGACCTCGACATACAAAATAGCACCAAAATCCACAGAACTACCCTATGGCACATCACATACTACTCCATTAGTACGCCAAAATAATATTTCACACTAATCTGATGTAATCAGGCTGAGAAATCTTAAATCGTATACACGCCTGAAACGTATTAGCTCATTTAACTACATCTCTATATTGTAAGGCAGAATTAGTGCTACCTACTAAGAAACATAATATTTTATAACTGACTTAATCTAATACATTGATATTTTTAAATCAAATTTCTGAGTCACACCTCACTTATCATCACGGTTGAGTTTTGAGCCAAATTCCAAATAAAATCATAGATCGGTAAATGAGTTATGTAAGTGTTTACCGACCACCTTAATCTTAGTTACTTTAATTAGAATTTATTTAGTAGAACTACTTAAATCTGCTTGAATACTAATAAAGAAATCAAATTCAAGATCGGAAGAGTTAGAATTGGATAAAGTAGTTTTCAAAGCTAAAGTTCTAAGTGCTCCCGTTGGCATTTTTGTGTATTATTCTTTTTTGAACCCGCAGAGTTTTTTTCATGTAAAAAATTCCCATATTGTCGTTCCTATACAAAAATAACTATTCATCATACAATTTTATATTAAATCACTCATAAAGTGCCCAAGTTCGTCTCTATATCTCTGTCCATAGCAATATACGTATAGCTATAAACTACGCCTCCGTATTCTTATAATAACATAATTATTAATTTTATTTATTTGATTGCTTGACAACACACAATATCATCCAAATTCGTGTGTTTATGGAAGTAAGCGACAATAAATTATTTGAGAATAAAAAAATTTGTTTTATTCCTGACTTTTAAAACACCCATTTTCGCCAGATTAATTATCATAGTAGAGCTTAACATTTACAATAATTACGAAATCTAAAGAATAAACACAGGCACATAATTTTTCGCTAACCCCTCGAAACCCTTCTGTAATCTGCAACTGCACGACGCTGCGTCCCAAATACCTCCAAGATGGCTGCTGGCTTCACCAAACAGCACAGTTCTTTGGAAGTAATTGTATTGTTGCATCAAAAGGAATAAATCAAGCACTAAGTAAATGTTTAAAAACAAATTTAGACATACATAATATGAAATACAAAATTTTAACCTGAAAACGGCTGAAATTACCGACAATAAATGTGCGTCGTGTCGCAACGGAGAAGTTTTAAGAAGTTTTTTTTGCGTTCTCAATGCTTTACTCTCATATAGGTGCCGAAAAAACAAAAGGTCTTCAGCGAATTTAACTTCATAAGTGTCCTAAAATATCACGCAGACCTATGCGGGTGTCGTGACGGAAAGATTTTAGCATGTGCCGCGCTTCGCTCATACACAACCCAGATGTGATGCCTGAAAGGTGGTCCCACAGCCCCACTGCATGCGTGTGAACGTTAACCACAGCTCTGCTATTAGATGAAGGCCCAATATGTCCAACAGCACTATGTGCAGGCTTTATAAACCGCACCGACTCTTCTGAAGTTTGTCTAGTTGCAATAATTTACCCGCAGCCATTCTAATGTCACTGGTGCGTATGTTCATTGCTTTAATGTGTACAATATTCAATTTTCTCTGCTAGCAGGCCCCAAATTTGAACACATACATGCTCTTCAGCTATGGCCCTCGAATTTTCCAGCTGCCGCCCTAAATTTGTACCGGCGTCGATAACTGAGACGTCGATTTGACCTCAGGCTAGCTCCGACTGTACCTCCCGTACACACCAACGGTCCAATCTGCTCCGCCACTGCAACGAGTATATACAGTTTTAGTGTTCTGGCTCGGTTTTATACGCACTTTAACCGAAAATGCACTGCATGTCTAGATTTAAGACGCCACTTTGATGTGAACGCTGAATCGTACATAAAAGCGTCCAAAATGTTTTATTTTGTGCTAATAATACTAACATGTGGTCCTATAGAACGCTGGCTCTTGTTGTGGCTTAAAAATGGGATCTCCAGGCGAATTTAACTTGGTTTTACCAAAACATAACTCCACAGGAGAAAGATAAAGTTTGCTGAAAATAATCATGCATAGAAAATAAATAGAAAAGAAGAAGCTGAGGAAGAAGATGCTCTTCTTGGTTGAACAACTTAAGAGGATGACTTAATTGTAGTTCTACACACTTTTTAGAACTACAACATCAAAAATTGAATCGCTACGATAATTCCAACCTTATTACAGGAGACAGCACCTAAATAAAAAGAAGATGCTATTTTTATGGAGTATCTTGACGGATTATCTACAGTAGACCTCCTTTTTCTGAAATCTGTTCTTCTGCTTCCTTAGCGCAATATACGCTTTCTATTTTTAAGCAGAATTCCACTATAGAGCCTGAAATCGAAAAGAAAATTCCTGGGTAATTATCCCCGCCTTGTTTGTTTCCTTTTTATGTATGTTTGTGATATGTGTTGTTTTTCACAAATATGTAGCCTTCCATTTGTTGATACATGTTAGAAAGGTTTTTATAAGTGTTTGCATATGCATATGCCACGCGAAGCCGGATTTCTATGTATCAAATTGTGACGACGGACTTGCATGCAGTATAGCAGTTGCACATAAAAGACAATTACTTCGGTGGCTTTAAAGTTATTTGAATGTAAATGTATGTCAGATAAAGTTTTATTATTATTGATTTGGAAATAGATTGCCACGAGTTACTTTTGCGCGGTAATGATATATTCCTATTCGAAACGAGCTATTTCGGAATAAAAAATTGTTTTATGGTTTAATCCTAATCTTTATTATTTTATTCGTGGATTTAAAAGCCACTTCATACTTGTGCTACATTGCTTGTGAACAAATTGGCATTTTAGGAGAGCTAAAAGCCGCATTACAGAATTGGCCCAGAACGGTGAGACAGCGAAACGACTCCTTACACTTTCGGGGCTTCTGATTCCTCCTAGATTGACATCGATTCAGGTGCAATTCCTTTCCCACTTATCGTTTTTCTTTTGTGTTATTTTCATTCAAAACTCCCTTATCTAAGCCAATATTTCGGAAAGCTCTATTCTTTTTTAAGACATCTACGCACATAAACATATAATGAAACAACTATAAAAACAAGCCATGTAAATGTGGTTGATCTGATGATGGGGTTAGAAACTCCACTGCTGGCAGAATTACTAACTGTATTGCAGTGGCTGCTGCACACTTCATGATGAAGTAACAGAGGAAGTTGTTGCAGATCCAC
This sequence comes from Agriotes lineatus, assembly GCA_940337035.1. Taxonomy (NCBI): domain Eukaryota; kingdom Metazoa; phylum Arthropoda; class Insecta; order Coleoptera; family Elateridae; genus Agriotes; species Agriotes lineatus. The sequence goes on from CALNHX010002816.1 coordinate 28,645, forward strand.
TAATAAATTACTGCATTAACCTTGTATCACCACTATACCACTTAAAAAAAGTGGACGTGACTACCTCCCTGGACTTTCCCATACTGGAAACTGTTCATATCGTCTTTATTCAACAGTCTTTACAACATATCAAAATTTCAACTCGATGACTCACGTCTTCACCGTGATAAGCGTTTACACTTTCAAGTAAATTGCGGGTAAATATAAAAGAACTAGTGAGTCACCCGAACTACGTTTCGGTTCGGAAAATTAAGAGAGATTCATTAATATAAATTAAAAAAAAAGATGCATCGACGGGATCGAACCCGAGGCTCCCGCGTGATAGGCCAGCACGCTTACCGCAGAACCACACTCTCCTGTTTGAATAATGCGCTCACCCGAGCTAATAGGAGACAGCGGTAAGCGCTCCGCTCTGCTGCCTAGAGAAGTTAATTAAATTATACTGCTGCCTAGAGAAGTTAATTAAATTATAACTGTTTCGCACTTTTTTGTAAATAAAAACCGGCCTACGATATAAGTCTGAAAATTAGCAAACTTTTAAGCCATCGTACAACTTAATCGGTCCAGTATCTTCGGAGGAGATAGCGAACAAACATAGTTACACGCAAACAAAGAGAGCTACGATTTTATGTTATAAGATGTGTAGTTCAAAACGTGACCACCGAGCTTCTGTAGATGGCGCCAAGTGGACAAGCCGCCACTGTCAGTTTATGTATTATTTTCCTCAAAACGGCTGTAGCACCGAGGTGAAATTTTCTAAGTACCTGGAAATTATATTTTCTAGGGCATACAAAATCGATTTTTTTATTTTCGCGGAAAAAGATTCTTTGACGCAAAACTATAACAACCGTTAGAATAAAAAAATTATTTTTCAAAAATAGAGGGGGGAGAGGGCCGGTGCGCTTATATATATCCACGAGTGTAATATTTTTTACATATTCATATGCTCCATTATGCACTGAGCAATTCAGTGAAAACCCCAGCTACCTATCTTGTTTTGTTTATTAATTAAAGGGGTTTAAATTTTCAAACTTCAAAGCTTCGTAGAGGGCGCCACAGATAATTCATGAGATTCTTTAAAAAACAGATCGATAGCCCTTTTCGGGGTCTATCAGTGTATGAAGTTTAAACAAATTCCTGTGGGCAGTTTTCGAGAAATAATTTTTAGAAAATTTCCAAAATTTTGAAAATTTGTAATTTAGGCCCCTTAACATTTTTCAAAACACTTTTTATATCACCTCATGTTAGTCTTCATATACTATTCAGAAAACAAAAATCAATTGAATCGATTCATCCGTTTTTGAGTAATAGGGCGTTAAACTCAAAATTTTCAAAAAATCATAGCGCCCTTCATTTTAAACCTAGCGAGTTGGGCAAAAAACTAACAGATTTGTCTTATGACCCTCTATCGTTATCCGCGATAAAATTTTCAAAATTTTAATCACGAAAACAGTTGTACCAAAAAAACATGCGTAACTTCCGCTTCCGGTTTCGGATTTTTTTGAAAAGCTTATTTTGTCGATGAATTTTCGATACACCCCCGCATTCCAAAGCGCATCAAAATCGGAGCAATACTTTCGGCTGTAGGAGCGTCACCCACCCACACACACACCCACACACAGACAGACATTTTTTAAAAACCACTTTTTTGGGTTCCTAGAGGCCCAAAACGGATATTTCTGTGAAAATCTCGATTTCCAAAATTTTCATGATTCCAAGACTTCCCTATACCTATGGGTATGGGAAAGTAAAAATGCACTCGTCAAACTAGACAATACTAATTTTTTATGTAATATTCTTCCTTCCAATAACATCTGTAGATGCTGCACAATCGGTATATAGTTTACTATATATTTCAAATTCCGGTTAATTCAATTAAATTTGAAGCAACGAGTTTTGCAGACGTCCGACGTTGAAGGCATTATTTTGTTTGTGTAATTATGATTTAATATCTTTATTTCTAATGCGATAAGTGTTGCATGGTTTTATTGTGTATTTGGATTGCCAAATTATAACTCTAACAATAAAATCCTATAGTTGTGATAATAGCATACGAAAATAAAAAGTATAAGCTCATAAACTGAAATTACAATGAGCGTGTCATAACACTTATATTTATCACTTTGTTAGACCTGTCCTATTATTAAAGAAATTTATGTATCAAGTCCAAATTGACTTAATGATAAAAACCTTCAAGTGAAAGTCTACACGGTAATGCGCATCCATGTTTTTTTCACTTTACTCATATAACAATTTTAAGAAACTGATATAATTAACAAAAATAAGCTTCAGCGTTGCATTAATTGTATTATTGTTATGCCATGACCATTGTAATTTTATTTTATGCATTCATTCTGTTTATGTTCAGATATGTGATATCGCAGCTATAGACTATTATATTGTTGCCAAGTCGTTATATATTGATTACCACACAAGCACATTATTAAGTATCTAGTAATACTCGCATAAACTTAAGCTTTTTTTAAAGTACCAATGAGGTGATTCCTCTAGCAGTCGTCAGAGGCTAGTAAAACTTCTAATATCGCACTTAAACAATGCTATTGAATCAATTAAAATTCTTCAAACACAAACAGTTCAAACATACAGAATGTGCAATGCACCTGAAGCTATAATTGTAGTTTAAGTGAGTTGCTTATCGCAAGAAGTATAAAACAGAAATTGGCGTTTCAAGCATTGAACAGCCGTTAAATTTGGTAAGTTTGGTGAAAATTAGGCTAAAGCTGTTGCTTAATGCGAGCCCAGCCCTCTTATCTCTGTGCTACCCAGCTGCTTCCATCATATTTTCTTGGTTTCCTTTCTTAATTTGAGGATTAGAGGAAATATTATTGGCGCAGAGGTAAATTGCAGCAAATACACTTCTACAAAATGCACTTCTTCACAACTAAAACAAGTTTGGTAAACATCGTAATAGCTGTGCTTACTGTTCAAATAATGTATAATGGCAATAAATCATATATTTATTTCGTAGTATTAACATAAAATTTACTGTTGGATGCAGCAGATGTATCCGGAAGGACAAGGAGGCTGATGATTTCCGAGTTCATCGCCCAAACATGTGTTTACGCGTTTGCAAATTCCCTTAAGATCTGAACCAAGTGTGCTGAAACATCCTGAAAGAACAAGAATTACCTTATAACATGGCCCGTGTGTTTTATCACTTTTGTGGAAGCGTACGAGCATATCGAAATTTTAACAATTTTGTTTCTCGCGCTGTAAGTTAAACAGGTCCAATAATATTCACTGCTGATATTTTGTTAAGAATATCAGTTTATTCAACTTATTTAGCTCATAGTAAAAAACAATCTGGTAAATATAATTAATAATATCTCTACAACGATATAAAAAATAAATGCGCAACCATAGACTTCCAACAATGTCAATGTTAACATCATTTACACCGCTCTGCCACAATTTCAGTAATTATTAGTGATTATAATATAGAAAATACTTACGTTGTGGTGGTGGAAATGGAAATGGATATGGTTCCGGATATGGGTATGGTGGTAGATATTGATCTGGTTCTAAGTATGGATATGGTGGGCGTTGGGTTGGGAATGGGAGTGGAATAGGGAATTGTCCACCAACACTACTTGATGACAATACTAGTAACAACGCAATAGCAACACCTAAACAAATCGTTAACGTCTTCATAATATACAAGTTACTGCACTTCTATGAACTGGTTGCCTTAACTTAATTTATACTAAATATATGTAACTTTATAGATCTTTAAAAATTAACATTGCTATTGTTTTGTTTTAACGAACTATGTTAAACTTAAATTCATGACTTGCTCAAACGTTGATGATTAAGCTATTTCCACTATATTACCTCTGATTACTAATCAATCATATAGCCATAACACATAAATGTTATACCGCATAACTGCTATATAAACCACTCATAGCTACTAATTGATTATTAAAGAAAATCATAACGTTTTAGACATGATTTCTGCATGATAGGAAAAGTTTTGTAAAAAAGTTTGAATGAGTTTTCAAATTCCTGTCTGGTTTGTGTATTAATTCACAGGATTTTTTATTTTGGGAAGTAAAAATTATTTTATTAAAAATTTATATAAACAAGATGATATGGTGTAAGTCCCTTATCAATAATTCGGCACACCGGATTTAAAAATTTCAAGGAATAAAAATGTGCATACGCATCTTTCGAAAGAAGGTGTTGCAATGGGCATCATGTATGTCTTGGGTGAGATTTTGTACTACAATTTGCACACCGTACTTTACTGCCGTGAAGAGCGTATGCACAGTTTTGTTTACTATTTTTGCAAGTGGAACATACCATTTGTTCGTCGAAAGGATTTTCTTCAAGTTTTCTGCCTCTTGATGACAATGTAGTACCTGTAGACGTGGTTGTTGCTATTATCCGTTGAAAACAGCTAATTTGAACTGCTTCAGAGTAATTGAAGACTACTTTAGTGTCCGCCCATTTCAAAGCTATTACTTCTTCGTCGCTAATTTCCCAGTCTGAATCTCCTCTACTCAGATTTAAAATCGTTTGGCATGTCTTTTCTACGTTTTCGTATTGCATAGATTCTATCTTCCAATAGATCTCTTTACTATTCTATAGAATTAAAATAATTGCGGGTGAACGATTAATTACGACGCGACGATACAAATAAACAAGTGGACTATAAACAAACAAAATTGTGTCACTTATCTTTAATCCTTCCCAGGTACAGGTGCATATAGGGCTCGGAGGTGAGTGGTTTCGTAAAGCTGAAGGGAAATTCGAACACCCAATATAGGATATAAATGTACTTCACGACGAAAAAAATGTGTGTGCACAAAATTGAATTAGCCGGCGACAACAAGCAAGACCTGTTCACTCTTCGACGGGTGGAGACTAATTAATTTTATGAACCACTGACGTTTTTCGGGGTTGGACCAGAGGACTCTAAGATGTTAGGATTTCTAGGAAAGTGGACCACATGTTAGAATACAGGCGTGACACAACTAGAAGAATACAGTCCACTACAAAAATAAATTTTAACTAAAACGCGAATCCTAAACTTTAAATACACGCTACAAACAACAAAATATTAATTAAAACTACAACTAACAGCGGGTAATATGAAACTGCAGGCGTTTACTTATCGCTACTAGGAACGTATAAAAGATATTCATTATTATTGAGGTGCCACCTTGTTTTCAAAAGCGTGTGATGCACTGAGAAGTTTCCACCAGTAAAATCTTGGCAGTACTCGACACACGGAGCGAACCTACCTTACCTGCAGGTGATTGGAATTTTATATTCCTGAAAACGCGTACTGCATTTCGCTTCACAAGAAATAAAACAGAAAGTAACATAATACTGCTATATTAAACACGAGCAATTTGCCTACAAATCGATTCGGGCCAGTTGCAATCTACACCTTATCATATTACCTACATTTAAGGGATTTCTAACTAACGTGACGTCACAGCAAATTTACAGGTTAAATAAAATAGTAGGTGTTGATGGTTCCAAATTATGATTAGCGCACCCAGACCACGATGATCTCAAAATGTATAGGTCGGTGAAACGGTGGATTCTTACTACTCGTAAATGGTCCAAATGCAAGCAACGTAAATACTATGTATACAATGGGCTATAATAGAAATAACGCGCCTACAAAATTATTACTTTTATTGTAAAAAGAAATAGTTCTAATGCAGTAAATTATCGGTACCAATTTGAAGCCAAAGTCTCGGAATTTCGGTTCGATAATGAATTCCAGCGGCAGCTGGGCCACGAAGACGGCAAAAGGTTTGGGTAAGCCCCTGTTTGGAAAAAGAGTTCCGGGAGCCATGGACAAATGCACGCTCCAGGAGAGAAACTAGGTTGACAGCGGTCAGGCTACGATAAAGCGCTTCTGTACCAGAGATGGTTCGACAATGAAATCCTTCGATATTCCAAACTGCATTTGATTAAAACTTTAAAGATTAGTGGCAGGAAATCGGTTAATCCTGCAAAGGCCGTAGGTTTGCGATAACCGCAAAAAACCATACTTCCAATACTGCAACTTCACATCGCGATGAGCAACCACTACTCCAACATAAACTAATTGTGCGCTTGCAGAAACCCAAGGCGTCCAACGCGTTTGTCTCTTCACCGATCTAAAACCAGTGGCGGCCGTCACAACATTTCAAATGGGATGGAATGAACACAACAATCTTTTATCACCTTTGCTCGTAAGTTCTTTTCTGTAGTGCTGCTATTTTCTCCAGTATATATTTGGAATTGTAAAACAAGCCCACTTTATAATCGCGTTTCTTAAGTTTGAAGAAAATGTATTGTTTTATACTGCTTCTTCCCTTGAACCTAACCATAGATTCATCCGCAGTAACGGTCTTATTTTTCATAGTTTGTCATGATGAAATGGCCCAATTGCTTTATGGTTAAAGAACGTCATCGTTTACATGGGTGTGGGATGATAGCAAACCAAATCCAATGGGTCATGTAACGCTGATAATAAAATTATCACGTACTTCTGGTCCAATCTAGATGACAAAGAAATACAAGTGAGATTTCTATGTCCATTAATATTACTACACCCAAAAATGACTTCATCTCGTCAATCTCGCGGTTGAATAATTATTTTCACTATGTGGTACTCAACAATTCGTATTATTTTAGTGAGGCACTCCTACACCCAGAGATTGGTAAATCAGTTATTGGATAACCACATGGCGAAATAGTGTTTCCAACAGAATAGAACTCAAATGCACGCTACAAGAAAAATTTTTATTTTTTTGATAACAGATTCTTCGGTTACATGGCCTCGAAGACGGTGGGATTTAGTTTTGTAGCTACACTTCAAAACTTCAGTTCTTAATAGTACTGTTGGTGATATGAGTCATCACACTATGAAAGTGATTTCGGCCTAATATGTTAGACATTGATGCATCTGATACTTTGCTTATAACGATTTCTGATAGTAGAATAAATGCTAAAATTGAATTAAATATTTATTTGAAAATTTGCTGATAATTACCTCTGTATCCCTACATTATATCTTATATATTGTTGGGTAATCTTACAAAGTTGATACATTTAGCACGTATTCCACATTTCTTCAACATTTCAATCAGTTGTTTTCTTTTTCCTAACTTGTATGATCGTAGGACACTTATTTCGTTTCATTCCATCATAAACAATATGTTAGTTCTTAGAATTTAAAAACAACATTCATCTATTAGATCAATAATAAATATGGCTGTGTCTACCTTGATTGTAGCATAATACACCACATATTAGATGAGTAGAGACGTTAAAAGACACAAATTTCAATTAGTATATCAGAAAAACTGCCAATTCTAGCTGGGAGATAACAATTTGTAGCTGTTTACAGGTTAAGCATTTCCTGTTCCACTTAACTTCTTAGAAAAGTCTTCATATTGGTTCGTTAATATGTTACGGTTCGAAAATGTTCCTTTGAATTTCTGCCAGCTGTCTGTAGCAACTTAGAACGCCGTCGTGTATTTCACGTTGCCGAAATAGTTTCTAGTGTCTTTAAATGCGAAGTTCTCTATCTTGATTTTACTTTCGAAGCGATACGATGTTTGTTTAAAGTTTGTATTTGGTGAGGCTTTAGAAGAAGATTATCTCCCAGAAAAAAAATTGTCGACAATATGGGGCAGATTTGGTCTTATTGGTTTGGTGATTTGCTGCACCCATCTGGTTGCTTCAAGATGTATATCAGAAGTAAACATCTGTTCCTGCTCCGATACTTCTAAGTAGGTCACGAAATTTGCCATGCTACCTGTGCAAAATATGTGGATGTGTGAATTGGTTGCACGTTGCTGTTCTGCCGACATACTCGCTTGCAAGTTTGATGCTGGAAACAACCGAAAGATGTGCAGTCGCAAGCCCCTCCCGACAGACTCTCCTAAATTTTCAAACGTGTCGCAGCTACTTAGGTTAGGATTTTCAATAGTTCCAACCTCTCGAGCACCTGGCATCACATCTCACGCGTCAAATACATGGGTTATTGAATCGTGCCCATCATACAAATCACGCACTATAGATTTTAAATTTTTGATTACAACTTTTGTAAGCAGAAACAACCATCAGATTTAACTTGTATGTAGGTACCTTTTTTGAGGGTGAACAACCATCGTTTGTTTACCACATGCTGTTTACATCGGGTCTTTTATGATTGTCCCTTTACTCTTTTGTTAAGAATAGTAAACGGGCAATTATACTAATATACGTGCACAATCCTGCGATTCTCGAAGCTTTGGAGTGCGGGGAGATAAGTAAATTATGTTATTAAGTAGGATTTTTAAACTTCGCTCAATTAATTCCTGGCGCTTTTATTTAATCAAACCCTTTTCCTTGTATATTCTATTTGTTTGCGTACTATTTATGTAATCCTTGTTCTTCTTCGTCAGTCTTGAATCGTCAACTGCTAAGCGCAAGCCTCTCCTAATGTCCTATAATGTCATTGATCTACATCTTACTTGGCCTTCCTACCCTTATTTTAGTTTGCATTGGCCTCCATCTTAACATGCTTGATGTTAAGTATCCAGCACATTGCCACTTAAGTTGAGCAATCCTTTACAAGACGCCAGTTATTTCTGTTCCCTGTCGTAGCTTCTCATTTGCCATGTGGTATTTCAAACTAATGACCAGTGTGAGTCTCCTCATTGCTCTATATGATTCTCAGCTTCTCAGCACGCCCTTTTAGAACTGTCATAGTTTCAATGCCACATCTTATCACTTGCAGAACGGAAGTATGTCAGACTTCCCACTTTAAATTTATAGGTGTCTTTATTTATAAAAATATAATTTAGTTTTCCGAAATTTGGGATTACAGAGCGTATTTAAATTTTTATTTTTAATTGAATAGAACACAAAATATATAATGAAAGGTTTTATTGTCGATTTTTGCAGTGCATTTCCGATTACTACTCATCGTTTGGTTTATCGATAAACAATTTTGAAAAATCATTAGGTTTCATGTGCTTGGTATAAATAAGTGTCGATTTCCAAAATTTCCTTCTGCTAGCTCATCTTGAGCTCAACAATTTGTAGAACCGTTTTTACAGATTTGCTGTCAATGGCTACTTTCATAACCTTTGTAGATTGGTATTTCTATTTTTTATTGACACCACTTGTCTCGTTGCTCCCAGAGCATTTACTTCTAGTTTGGACACATTGTACATAGCCCTAATAAAGTCAAGCTGTAGCAATAAACAAGTCATGGATGTCGTTTAAGATTTAAATCTGCAACCGAAGACAGGAGATTCAAACGTATAACTGCTCTATTAAATGTTCTCAAGACTTGAAATAACAATTTTGGGTTGTTTTAATACTATAACTTAATTTACCAATTACTAAAAAATCTATAAATGAAAAAATCATCTTCCTCCACAATCACGGAAGTTAACACATTTAGACTTTTTGCTTGACTATTTATAAATGACTTATTTTCTATTTATTGGCTTGCATCAGCTGTTACAATTATTGACAGCAGTAGAGAAATGTTATAGTTCATAGGAAAGTTTATAGGTGTGCAGCTAAAGCGTAATATCCGTTGAGATTGCATCTAGTATTAGGTAAGTGATTCAACAACAAAATTAAAAGAAATATAAAAATACTAACCTCCATCCCCAGGCTTTAGGACAGTAAGTAGTTATTTCGAATTCTAGGCTACATTTTTTTTACCCGTCAATTAGTTACAATCATAATTATTACACAATTTTGAATCAAAAGACTGCTTGTAATTTTTTCTGTATATACATCTGCATAGTCTACAATCTGCTAAACTCTACGTTGATCATAAACAACAACAAACAATCTTGGCCAGCAGTCGACCAACGTGTTTTTGGAATAACAAATTTATTTCGCTGGAAATCCTCGTTGCCTAATTTAATGTCCCGGATGTCCTTCTGAAGGTGCTTTTGCTAATGAGTCGATACAACCCGTTACATTGTGTGAACTTCGCATCTGGAGCAAAGTAAAAGTGATTTATTTGCAAGACGACAGTTTAGACTACACCCAACTATCGTAAATACTGTTACATAAATGCCTTTGGCCGCTGTTTCTATTTAGCCAATTGCAAAAATTTTAATATTAATGAAACTGTCATGAAGACAGATTACTATGCGTGCAAAGTTTAAAAAATATCGTTGCACATATGCTTTTGCAGCAGAAGACGTTAAGCTAAATTTAGCAAACAGCTTTAATAATATTTAAGTTTTTATTTGGCCCCCTTTATAACCGCGTATTCACAAAGCTGTGTATACGATTGTTAATAAAAGAAAACACAAAAAATATAACGAAATGACTCTGAATATACCTCAATTTTGTATATTTTTCCAGCGTTGGAGAGGACTTGTTTAATTTGTTGTTAGTAATAGATGTAAATTATAATAATTAGAAACCAACAGATCTAAGTGTTACTTCACTGTATAAAACCGATTTAAGACACAGAAACAAGATAAAAGGTCCCCTGGTGCCCGCCGAACGTCAAAACAGTGTCGTACTAGAGAGGGTACAGCACAATTCAGAAACCTAACGCTGCCTTCTGTTAAAGCTCGAAGTTGCATCCCTTCAATAAGAAACAAGCTTATATTGGCTTCGGGAAAACTGGTCTAATTTAGTCAGAAATTACCTTAATTCTTATTTCCAACATTATACACAGTAAATAATACCGTAAATAGAAACATATAAAAGCAATTATTAACTTTTATCTGCGCGGCGTTAACCGTAAGTCAAGTTACAAGGGTATCTGCAACAAAGGCAGTGCAGATGCAATTATGCGCGCTACAATCTAACATGGCTGATGACGTTGTTCTCGAATGCAAAACAAATAAATTCAACATGCATGCAATACCACAATCTACAACTTGCGATGTTTTAATGAATTTCCACAGCCTTGCACCTGCGCATCTTCGCCGAAGGCGACCATACATTAACTTCCACGTAATTTACTGACACATAGATCATACATTTAGCTGATTTTTTTCCCACTCTGTTTTCGTAAAGGTAGCAAGAAAAATTCATTCGTCCAAGAGGAAGCAAAAGTGGCTACAACGTAATTCAAAATAATTGGAATATGAAGTGCTTCAGGGGAATATTTCAAGAGGTGGGGTACGCCATAAACAATTTAATAATGGAGCAATTGCTTCGCGTTGTTAATGCGACAACGTCGAAATGCCAAATAGCAGAAATTTGGCACCGAGCACTCGGAACATGCCTGCACAAAACGTACGACAGAAAACGTCCTACAAACCTTCAGTTGTTAATTACCTACACAGGTTACTAACAATACCAACAAATTAATTCTGCTGTAATATCAAAAATAGACACTCTGACTCAGTTTTTGGGGGTAATCACATTAGAAGAGAAAGTAATATGGGAAAATTCTAAAGCAAAAAAACAAGAGTGAAAGTTGGGCAATAGAAGGGATTGAAATTATAGATAATCTCTGAAACTTCTTTGTGGCGTAATATAATTAATATTCTTATTTGGGTATTTCGCCACAAAGATCTTGTCTAAAGAATCGATATCAACAACAAATGTAAAATTAAGGAAACGGCATTTATTTTACTTAACGAAGAAAATTTTTAGATGCTATCGATTCTTAAAGATCAGATCAAGTAGGTTTAGATAATCAACAAACGTCAATATCAAGCAATTCACGAGGGCAGATTGTCCCTTGAAACGTCCGTTATTTAATATTTTTAATTTTCAGAATGCGAAATACCCAAATAAGAATATGAATGAAATTATAAATACTAACACAAAGTATAAAGATTGAGTTATTAACAGTTTAGGGAAAGAGAAGCAGGACAAATTCAGAAAAAATGGAATATTATAAAAATTAGCATCTCAGAAAAACTAATTGGATAGTGACGGGAAAAGATGAGGAAATACTAATATGATAAAAACATGTGAGCAAAAAAGACGAGAATAAAATGAATGGAAATAAACAGAATAGAAAGTATATAAAAGACATAAAGGTACAGGTGAAAATGACAGAAGGAGAAACTGAATATTTTGACATCAATATTGGCATTCAGGCGAGTTTTAAGCTACGTTATTTAATGTTTTACTAGAAAGTTTAATCATAAAAGAGACCGTCAAGGAACAACAATAAATAAGATTGAACAAATTATTTCATACGCAAACGATATATTAGTTAGAATTGCTAGAATATAAAAATTTAAAAAAGCAGAGTAATTGAAACGGGCATCTGGCACTTTTGCTTGTATTGTTTATTGCCATGCTAACATTTATAACCAGTTTGTAGTGGAATGTTCCTTATTGTTAATTTATCTTAAACATTGTAATTTTAGCATAGTTTAATGTGCGCGGATACGGCGTTGTTCAGTGAAGCTTGATTCTGTGGGTACAGCGATAAAAGCGACTTCGAAGCCGGGTCCCGGGGAGTGTAAGAGTCATTCGCTTACGGTTTTGACCCAAGTGCGCACGTTGGCAAGTGGCTTTTAGTGCATTGTACAGCTAACAGCTAACACAGCCTTACCTTACAGTATTTAAATTTTCCTAACGTTAGTTTTGCGAGCAGCAGCAAATTGAGAAGCAGCTACATATATTGGTGACGTCTATTATGGATACGTGACGCTAGTCGCCAACTCGGCTCCAGAATCGCAGCAGGGATTCCCCCGTATCGTGTGGTAAAATTCTACGCATCACGCCTAAAGCTAGCCGATCCACTACGTTGGAATTTGTAGGCATCGAAATTGTCCAAGTAACCTAATACTGAACATGTTTGCAGCTTAAAGCGATAAGCAGTCGCTGCAGCTGCGTGAGGATCGCTAAAGGGAATGCAGTTACATATGTTGCGCCGAGTTTTCATGCATGCAATCGCGTATAAGATCGGCTTCAATTCGTTTAACGGTTTATATTTAAGAGTAGGCCCAAGCTATATCGCACGTAAAGTATGCATTTCTTTTTTATATTTGTGTTCTTATTTTCTTTTGCTTTCTTTATGATTTTGTATGTAATTTAAATCTGATATATTCGTATAAACAAATTGGGTGGTACGGACCAGTTTCTTTGGTTTTGCAAATGGTTATCGTTCATAACTAGTATTGAGGTATTTCAAATGGTTTCTTGCATACTGAGCTAGCAAGGTAAACAAACAGGGTCAACTAATTATTAAAATACTAAAACCCGCGACGTCTCACTTAATTTAACGTAGCGATGGAGGGCCTAACCAATGTCTTGTTTCATAATACAAAAATAAACGAACACAGTAGGGTTAAAAGTTAATGAAGAAGGACAAAATATTAGAAGTATCAACAAAATTGATCAGTGTATGGAAGATAGTTATATATTCTAAGAAGCGAGTTCAACTATCTTGGAGTACGGAACAGTAGAAAGTGAAGTGAAAAAATAAAATATAAGATTCAATCAGGAAATAGAGTGTACTATGCAAACAGAAACCTATTAATGAGCAATTAACAAAGCCCGCCAACAAAACGAAAAGTATACTAATGTTTAATAATGCCAAAGATTACATACGCAGCGTAATGAACCCGGCACAATACGAAGGACAGTAAACAAGCGAGAGTATTTAAAAGGAAAATGTTATATAAATCTCAACTAAACATTCTTGCAAAGAGTAAAGTCGCAGATTTATAATTTCCTAAAGATGCCGCTACTGTGATGTCACATTCCATAAATTATTCGTACTGTTAAGATGACTTAACTGGTGCAGTTTTGACATCTTGAGAAAATATCGTTCATGTTAGAAATTCATCCACTAGCAATAGAGTATATATAATATCATAATAATACAGGTTTATATTTTAAAAAGTGCAATTGATATATTAGAAATATCAATCAACAACTGTCATCACACCTCCTTTTAGCACATACACACTAGAGCTAGAACTATAAATACCTAAATAAATTAATACCATGGGATAATGATATCTGCTTCCATTGGTTCTTCGTCCCCAAACAATCTATTTCACTTCAAAACTACTCAAAGTATCAAATCGGACCGATATATGCCATTTAAATTGAATGTTAACGCTTTAGTACGCAATATACGCAATAAAACGCCTGGCTTAACATTACAGGGCTTTTAAATTCACGAATTTTAATTAAATGCTATAGTTGCGGTTCAGGAAATACTCCAATAATTACAGACTGTAAAATTGTCATTTATTTCCCGTCGCAAATCGATTTTGTGAATTTATATCAACTTCAATCTGCTTCGATAAGCCCATACGTTTAAAAACACATCAATGTATCCATTCTATATCATTCAGAATTTACAATAAAGGTGGGATTTATATATTACATTTCGTAGCAAATCATTGGCATTCCAAAATATAGTGCTTTTTAGCTTACTCGTAGTATTATTTGAAAAACGGTAGATCAGAAAGTTTTTTCTGTTTTCTCTTTATTTGGAATGGTTATCACAGAACAAAATCTGTTTTTGCATAAAATTAGTGAAGCGAATCGGCCGCCATAAAACTTTCTTTCTGGCCTTGGTTCCGTCAGAATGGTCCGATGACTTGCTTACAGAGGTTTGGTACTGAGGCGGATGTTAATAAATTGTAAGCACCCCAGTGCACATCCAGGCATCGAAAACCCACACAAAAGTTTCCTACAATGCAGTTCGATGTCTCTACTTCACAATAACGTTTTTTTGTGATATCAGTTCGACAGCTTGATAATTCCTATATAATTTTGGTGGCAGCGCAAGCAGGCATAGATATGCTGCTGTATAAAGTAATCTACCTGTGTCTTAACATATCTTCCAAAGGCGGAGAATAAAATATGGGTATTATGAAGGCTTCATATCTAAATATAAATCCGCTCGCCCATGCAGTTCAATTAAGATACCGTAAATTAAGTGCCGACTCGAGGTTTTACAGCAACATAAACCAAAAGCGACATGTGAAAGAACATCTAACCTGCATACGCAAGATGCGCTTATGAATGTGCGAATATGTTTATGACATGGGCGAGTGTGAATGCACATGTTGATTGCACGTTATGGCGTTATAAACGAATAAACGACTAAAGCGGGCGGATTAAGGTCAACTCGAGGGAATCGACGTATTTTTAGCGATTCATCGAACTAATGGAAAACCACATTTTATTTTTAGAGGAATTTACATGTTTATAATAAAATTATTTAAAAATGACGTTTCTAGAAAAATATGTGGTGTGATACACGCACACAACTTCCTTTTACAGTGATCTTATAATTAGGCAAAAATTTTGTTTTTAATTTTTAAGCATTTATAAAAAAATTCAAAAATTACAAATACTACAGAAACCGTACAAAAAAGAGCGTTAGTTGAAGAGACAAATTTTCTCTAAAATTTTGAGCCGAATTCAAAAATGTAATAATATACCGTGTGTTCTATTTAAAATAGGAGTTAGTAAAAAAAGGAAGCCCATTTTCAAGGTATTCAACTCTGGAAAATCACCTATCTCACATCAATTCACATTAAAAATGTAAAGTTTGTAATGTTACATGCAGTCTGCATGGCACATTTATTCATATAAAATATATCCAGATAGTTAATTTAAAAAGTTTATGTACAGTCGATGTGTTGTGAATGGTTACGGGTAACCAAAGAGAAGTAAATAAACAGAATGATGAAAAAGTTCAATTTGAAACTAGACTCGAGACGGTCATATTAAAACCGATGGTGGTTCAATTCCAACCAATTGGTATTTTTAATTGAATTTAATTAAAAGATCATTACACAGGAAGTATCTGGTAATGATATAAAATAAATTCAGCAAATCAAACCGTCTATCAAGTCGACATAATTGAATTGTTTGCAATATCATATTGAAGTTATATTACCAAGTAAATAACTTACAATATAATTAACGTAGAGCCAGTGTTTACGTGTGTGTTGTCCATTCAATTGAGAAGTGCTATCTGGGAGATAGCAACACATCCAAAGAGCTTGACGGGATTGGAGATTTCAACCAGCCAGTTACTGTTAGCTGTCCTGCTTCATTTGCAGAGGAATTCTATAGGTTGCTGATCAGGTTACGCTAAAGCGACGTTAAGGTCAGTGTTGTTTCTTAACTTTTCCTAACAACTTTTGGAATACTTCAAGGATATTTAAATTGTGTGTTTAATATTAGTGAACTTGTATTTAGAACTAAGAATTACTATTAATTATCTAAATTCTAATAGTGTTCTGAGTACTCGGCGATTTTAGGTCATTATATTTAGAAATTCTAACCTTTTGATTTAATTTAAGATTGGGGATGTAAATTAGGGATTTTGGGTTTTAATATTGATTAAAAGTTATCTTAAACAAACTTGACTATCCTTACGTCATTGACAATTCAATAAACATATCTGAATGTCATTAAGATATTTAGAATATCAGTAAAAGACCTGAAAGTAACTATAAAATTACTTTATATTAATCAAATAGTTGAACAATCAGTAATACTTGTTATTAAGAAGCACCATTCAGCTGAGGGTAAGGAGTATTTCTTTAGCTTTACTGACTAGCCGGAGCAAAATTTAAAATAAATAGAAGAATATACCATGACAATATTTGTATGTCACATATTGACGTTTGTGAGGTAAGTTATTATTTTAATTTATCATATAAATAAGTGATATAACAACGCATAGAGGCGTACTATTACAAGTTTGAAAAAAATCGTTCCAACCGTTTTTGAAAAAACTGAAAAATCACAAAAGGGTGCCGGCAAAGGTAACACAGAAAGTTTACTATTCTTTATAAGCAGCACCAAATCATTAATTCAGGGCGCCAGATTCTAGATACCGCGACATACCTCATCAGATAGTCATGATGAAAAAATTATCTGTAAAGAAAAGAACACAGTAAATAGTTACAATAAGGAAATATTAGGAGATATGTCGAATGCAGGCTTTCACGGCCGTTGTCCATAATGGTAGGTTCTTCCGGGTTATACCGTGGTCGTCGATTTGAACTTGACATTTCGCTGCTCATGCTGTCAGCTTCTTCAGAAGTTTTCTAAAGACTGATGTTGGTGTCTTTTGCTCCTGGTTATATACCGAGGAGTCGTTACGGTTGGGTGCTCATGTAGATCTTGTATGTTATTGGAACTTGTCGTTTTTCCGCTTGGTTGCTCAGGTGAAACTTGTTTATGGATGGATTGGTTTTGCAGAGCTACTTTCCATGTGTTACTAAAGCGTTAGCAGTTTTCTCGGTTGTAATTGTTTGGATTTTGAATAATTTCTAGGGATTCCCGAATAACACGAGGCAAGTATTTTTTAGTCCTGGCTAGTAAGTTTACGGAGTCGTAATTTATTCTGTGATCTCCTGGCTGATTTTTGTGTGTTTTCGCTGATTTTTGTGTGTTTCCAAGTCGTGTGTGGTTCTGGTGTTCTTTTATTCGACATTGGATTCTTCTTCCCGTTTGTCCGATGTAAGATTTGCCACAAGTACATTGGAGCTGCTAAACGCCTTCTGTCTGTAGTCTGGGCAAAGAATATTTGTTGGAGGGGATCAATTGTTCGACCTTTCTTTCGGTTTTCTGGTGTATTGCCACGCTTTTCTGGTGTCTCGTCGACTGTAGCTATTCCTGTGTAAAGCTTCTTCTACATGTCTTAGTTCTTGGGGTTTACTGTCCTCGTCACAAATAGCGTTGGCGAGTCTTGATCAATGATCTCTTTTGTTGAGGATGATGGTGAGACGAAGCATGCAGATAGCGGTCACTGTGAGTCTTCTTTCGATACACTGAACACGAATCGCTAACAACAGATTAAGCCATACAGTGTATCAAAAGAAGATTTTTAATGACACATGACACAGCTTTTATTGAGAGGGTAAGTTGGTTTAAATAGGGAAAATACGGCAAACCAAGTATTGCAACATGATAGAAGGATAGCGCATCAAAGTATGATACAAATTTAATAAGCACGTATCTAGTTAGTAGTAATAAGGGCAAATACAAAGTCATAATAAAAGAAATAGTGATTTGCGACGTAATTTGTCGACAGAAAAAGCTCTTAATTGAACAGAATGAGGTAATTCAGTAATTAAGAAGTATTGCTGGAGAAAAGAACAAAGCATATTAAGGCAATATGGCAATCAAAGTAAATAAATAGATGATTTCTCGATTTGTCAATGCAGCAAGAAATCACGACCTTTGACGGCATGTGGCTTGCATAACAGTCTCAAAGAATAGACAGCTCTGCACTTGATACGAGACACAACTGGCTTTTTCCTGGTAGACAGATATGCTGCTTCAGGAACGGATCAAAGTGTGTACAAAACGAATGCTTTAGCTACAGCCTAACCATAGAGCTCATAAGAGTTAATCGGGCTTTATGCAATTTAGGTTAGGAAATTATTCTATTATAATAACTTGCAGGGCGGTTGCAGCATGCATTGGAAATTTCTCATTAAAAAGCAAATCTAAATTATCTGATACTGTTATTCAAAGATTTGTTTTGCTAATAAGCAATTATACTATACATTTGCTCTATACTAATGCTAATGTTAATTTGTTAATGAGTCGAAAATTCACTTTAGGATAAACAGACGATATTATTCTCAAAGATGGAAATTAAATGACATAATATTGCGTCTAAGTTTTAAAAATTAATATCACGCATATAACGATAATTCTATACAGTCAATAAACAATTGTCATAATTTAGATATGCAAGCATAAAAAAGGACTAATATTTTAGAAACTGCAGGGTACACCGCTGAACGTTAAAATGCAAAAGATATTAACCCAAGCAAGAAATTTCTAAATGCCAAAAGTGCAGTTGCACACATAAAATTATACCGATGGGGCCACAATTATATATAACAGCAGTGAGATAACATGAACAAGAAAATAACTCGTATTGCTTGAGTAAGAAAGAGATAAACATAGTAGCAAATATTCGAGAAGGCTTGACGCTTAATTCAATTATGACATTTGTCAACTAAACATGCATACTAAAATAATGTTTTCGTATGGCCATCTCTTTCTTACTCAAGCATTCTATTTTGTTATTCATGTTATCTCATTGCTGTTATATATAATTATGGCCCCATCCGTATATGTAAAAACATGAAACCAGATAAAGGAGATTGTAACTAAAACCTGTCCCAACTCGAAAATAATTAATATAAATATATTAAATAGAGAGATGATATAGCAAGTTTTCAAACGATACATCCGTTACGGTCATTTTGACATAAGCATATACTTTTACTTTATTTCCTAAGGCTTGCCCTGGTGATGTAACTCATCTTAATTTTGCCTAAAATGGTTATACGAATTTGAAGTATATAAGTGGTTTTATTTGCTACGGTTATCGTTGAAGTTGGTTAGAGATTTTATTTGGAATTTTGCATTCTCCCTTCTCCAGTTAAGCGATGTTTTCTGGTTTTGCTAAGCTCTTTCAATAGCGTTCTTTTGATTAATTAGTCTGGATGTCTAATATTTACCTGTTTGGTAAACGAGGTGTTTGTTTTGAAGATTTGGAGGTTATGCATTGAACCTGTCAACCCCCCGTTATTACATTATTTGGCTTATTTGTGATAAACGTTTTTTCGTGAGATATTGCCTACTTTCAATGGCAAAATTATTTGTCTTGCCGTGTCGAGTCCTAGCACGCTTGCTAATAACTTTCTTCCGCGGTCAGATTTTCTATGGTTATTTGATCCCACTGTGGTGATGAAACACTTTATCGTTTTTTTGTCTTTCAATTGAAGAATGTTCGGTTGAACTCGTAATAAGCAAATCATTGCAATTTTTGGGGAACCTCGCGTCTGGACCTTTTATGATTTATAATTGAATGACTGCTGTATCTCCATTATGTTTTCCAATTTTTATCGTTGGTTAGTCAAATGGAACCTGGAAAACAGCATCTGGTAGATTTATGGTAAGTTGTGGTCATGAATCACATGTTGTCAAGTTGTTCTTGCGCATTTTTCATCCCATTTTAAATGGATTTTGGTCAGTCAGCATCTCCTTATAACTATACGTAAGACTGGAGATGGATGGCTAAGTCATTATAAAGCTGAAATCTTCTTTGTACTTAGGGCTTTTCTTTGTAGGTTGGACTTTATGAATTTACTGAATTTCGGTCTCTGAATTATGAATGACTTTTAAATTGGATTTTTATTTGCGATTTTTGTTTCTTTTTGAACTTCTTCTTTGTACAACGTTGGATTCAACAGATAGGCCACTGTCACTACCTTGCTTTAATCGAAATAAATATGTTTTCTGCAATTCAAGGTGTATTAGCGTAAATAAGTATCTGGGCTCGCGATACTTAATTTTCCTGTTTATGCCCGATTTACCATGTATTGATGTATTTCTTACGTTCCTTTCGCTTTTTAAATGGGTTAAGCTTACATTTAAAATTAAACTGCATGTTACGCTGTGAACGCCACGTGTACACGTTGTGGGTTTGGTATTGAATTTGCCTCAATTATTTTCTTACGCGCCTTATGTTATTTGTCTGCATTCTTTGAAAATAAATATCACGTTAATTGCGCCGTATTCGGCTTTCTATTTCTATAACAGGTTACAGCTTATCAAAGAGCCTGCGTCTCATAATTGTATTTATCAGATATCTTCGTTCAATATTAATTGGCGATTACCAGATCACAGGGGAATCTTCCAGCTTAGATTCGCCATTTGTTGAATAATCAATTTGGCGGCGTCCTTATTTGTTTCGATCATTTTAGTGATACCCCTCCTCCGGAATAGTTCAACTGGCCCGTTGAAATCCATTGGTTACGGACTATTGTGGGTATTCACAGCTCGCTAGCTTGCTCATATTGAAGTGTTGCAATATTTAGTTATTTTTTACTTCGGCATATTAAGCGTTTTACGGTCACACACCAGAATTCTTTGCCACTCAATATTTCTTCATTTTAAAGAATAAACCTACCACAGGTCTAGATATATAGTGTTCAATAAAAACTGTCCAAGTTCGATTAGTCTCATTGGCAAAAACTTTTGTGAGTGGTGGTTTAGCCTAATTGATGACCAGGTAGTTACCGTAATTGAATAGTAGCATAAAGTTAATTCGGCAACCGCTAACAATTATTGTATTCTTAGGTTATAAATAAAGTCCGGGCCGATGTAATGATAAACATTTTCAAGCAAATACCCGGTAGCGTACGCCGAATATTTTTGGGAAGACCAAAATTAAAGATTGCGGCACTCTTGAAGTGCCAATTGAAATATATTTAATCTCCAAGTTGTAAGCCAATCGTGATATATCTCATATCTCACTTACGGTGTTAATTGGAATATTTATCAACCACAGTTGTAGTATAAAATGAAATATACTCTTTTACTAATTATTATAAAGAAATACTACTACATATACATATACAGTTTATGTATATACCTACCTTATTTCTTAATGCAATAAGTAGGAATTGACATAACTCCTAAATCAATTTGACATTTGAATTTATGCCATGTAATTATTATTGTTTAAGCCACCACTATTTAGTTTTATAAGCAATGAGACTCCTGATTCCCAGCTCAATGGATTAATCTTCAACTAACAACTTCCTCTATATCTCAAGACTGAATTTCTTTTAAAATATAATAACTATTTGATTTTATGAATCAAATACAAGTTTCAGGTACTTCATAAACTTAAATTCGTACGTTCAGTTTGTTAGCAAAACACAGAAGTTTGATCTGACATTACAGAATAAAATACAGATTGTCAAAAAGTAATTTAATAATTTGTTAATATTTTCAAACTTGATTGAATTAAGTGTAAAGTTCTAAATGTTATTCTACTTCCAAAATGTTCAAATTTCAAAATATAATTGTCGAAAACGTTGAGTACTCAAATCACTATTGAATTTAGAAAAATAATTCTTCTAAAATTAACTTATAAATGTAATTATAATAGTTTAAAGATTTGCCGCACCAAACTTACTTTATAATTTCTTATTATTTTGTAAGAAATTGTCACTAACCTTCAGAATGTTTATTTCTTGTACCTGAATGCTCTACCTTAGGTCCTAACTGGACAACAGATTCTAGTCAGTAAACCCTTCCTGGTTGTTCCCGACCAAATCTAAAGCTTGTTGTAGCTCTTTGAAAACTCTATTACTTGAATACACAGTTGTACAGCATACCACAACGCTCACTTTCACTGGTTTTACTGGCTTCGTAGTATTCTAATATTTAAAATAGAATATATTACGTTAAATGAAGTCAAATAATATTGAATTATGTAAGTGAAATTTGATCGTAGAGAATGCTTTATTACTACTACGTATCAAATCAGCAATTATTATTTTACGTACTTAACGTGACTATTTCTCGTAGATTCTGAATTCAAGTTATTTTGTTACTCAAAAAACAAACAACCTTGTGGTTGCCCTTACTACCCCACCAGTAAAAACATAAAACTGTTACTTATATCACATGATATCCATTTGATCTCTGGATATAAATATTTAAATGAAATCTATCATACTTCCTGCATGCTGCATTACACATATTATGCATGAGTAATTGAATAATTATTCTTCTCTCACTGTACTGTAATTTATATTTATTTCTGTGAGACTCATATGGATATTAAACCCTACTCGCACATCTCGTAATTATTATCTTCGTTTAAAAAGTCGGCATAAATACAAGTTGTGCAGCACATCAAGTATGGCCTGGTTGCTCTAATACTATACAATGATAGTCACGCTTCACCTGGTCAACTGCACAGGTGTAAATGTGTCCGCAAATTCTGCAGTTATCTCTAAGAATATCCAAATTTTATCTGTTGTACATTACGTATGTTCTTTACTCTTTAATTCAAAATTTGGTTTCGACAACCATTGCAGTTTTGTCAATTTATTGTGTTTTCATTAAGTCTGTGGGGACCGAAGTTCTAAATATATATTGTTGAACATATAGAAGGATATTCGCAAGGCTGAGCTACAGTGTTACCAACGTATTATTCATGCAACAAATATTTCAAAGCCAAGCTTGATTTCATTTTCGTTTGCTCACATGTTATAAACGTTCACTAGAATTGCACACTGGTAAAAGAAGGTGGTAAATAAAATTGCTGCCTAATCGCTAAAATAAACGTGAACATAAGGTCCTAAATATACAGTGCGACGTTTACCCTAAAATCGTAATACAGTTAAGAATATCAGAACTCGTAAAAATTACCACTTTGCATAAGAATGAGTTATAGCAGAATTTGTCATCTCCCCCATAACGATAAATGTTCCCGAACAAAAACAGAAAAATCTCCGACCGAAGCAATTATGAATATTTGACCCTGAGGCTACAGAGGGCGGCCATCTCGGGTGAAAGTAAGGACGCAAAGTGCGTATCGTCTGTTCACGTTGCGAAACTCCCCTTCGGCGATGAGCATCTAAACCTGCAGGCTGGTGAATTATGGTATTTTCACGTAAAATGGCCAAATACCTTAATTTGAATTTCGCTAGAATAAGGTCGGTTGGTTATTATGTGTGAAGTTTAATTTTGCCGTGATTAATTCATTGCTTGTGGCACACGTCGATGAATAGATATTTTAATACTACATTACTTGCATAAGGAAATGTTAAGCAACGGAATTATGCTCAATTTCCTTCCAACTATAATAAATATTGAATTACGATGAAAAGCTTAACACTCGTAAGTCGTAAATAGTCAATAGATGGTGGTGAATTATTAACTTCATTTTAATATAACAATGTAATGCAAGAGCGTTTATGAAGATGTAGAAAGGGTTCAGAACAATAAATACCTTATTTGTATACAGTGAGATTAAGAGAAAACGTTCATTTATGACACGTTCAACAAGGAGTAAAATAGAAAATAACATTTCAAAAATTATTTTTACTATGAATTCTAGGTTTAGAGATGACTGAAAACACTTACTACAGCAATTACACCTGCCCTCTTTATAATTAGATTTATTCGGAACAATAACCACGTGTTTTTTAAATTGCATAAGTTTAAAACAATGAAATTGCAAAAGCTTTTAAAAAGTATTGTATTATAACAACTACGCATATAAAGGTTTTAGAAGAAAATTATTAAAACCCGAGCACCTCCGCCAAGTACATAGAGCAGGAATATTAAAGACTTTCTTGAAGTGAATCTGAGAAGAAACATTATTTGAAAAGTCAATAAACTTCACCATCACTAAAAATGATGTCTGCAAACAGATTTGCTCAACGCCTCTTCAATCCAGGGTCTTCATTGTGTTTCAAAATGTATTCAGATGTTAAGCAGGTGTCAGCTAAATATTAACTTCAAATCGTCGTTCTTTTGAAGCCATTCAATAGACATGAGGTATAAGACATATATAATTTGAATGTAATAAGAGGGCAGCTTATGTGGAGAATATCTTGTTGAGTTACACAATTTAGAATGTGACAGATGTTTATACTATCACAGTTGTATCGATTGCAGTCATAGAGTTAAAATTTATTGCTAGAGAATAATTAATAGTACACAAAATTACATTAAATTCTAATTCTTAAACCGAACAGTAAATACTACCCACAATAAATATTTTTGGGTGCCACATAAAGCTGCTAATCGAATTGTTTTTACAAATGTGTATTGATATTTACGTAGTTTTTAAATCATGAAATGTTTAATACTGTATAACTTTTTTTTCGGTAGCACACTAAAATAGTATATTAAAGTATGAGCGGATAACAAGGTCTTTAAAACACGCGCGAGTTTTCGAGCACGACGGCGTAGCCGGAGTGCTCGAAATAGAGCAAGTGTTTTAAAGACCAGTTATCCACGAATACTTTACGCTATTTTTTATTATACCTCCAATACTGGAAATAAATTAAGCACTAAAAACTTGGAAATAATTTTTGTCGTGATAAATCGAGAGGGCATAATAATATTGCTACTATAGTTACGAGAATTATTTACGTTTTTGTCGCGTCCATGTCCGCTGTTGCATTCAGTCGTTTCCTTGACAACCTTTAAAGCTCGGCGAGCTTTAATCGCCTGTATTCGCACGCTCAGGCGTGCTTTAAACGACGATTCTGATGCAGGTATAATAATAGTATATTAAAGTATGAGTGGATAACAAGGTCTTTACAACACGCGCCAGTTTTCGAGCTCGACGAGCTATTTTTTATTATACATCCAATACTGGAAATAAATTACGTACTAAAACCTTAGAAATAATTTTTGTCGTGATAAATCGAGAGGGCATAATAATATTGCTACTATAGTTACGAGAATTATTTTCGTTTTTGTCGCCTGTATTCGCACGCTCAGGCGTGCTTTAAATGGCGATTCTGATGCAGGTATAATAAAAAAAAGTTATTTAGTTATTATGATTTCTTAATTTTCATTGAAAATCAACATCCATGTTAGTGGAAGGTATTCATTTAATGAAACCAGAATATTAGTAAGTTTTGAAAATAAACTAATAGTCACACCAACTACGTTTACTGGTTAATATTTTCTTAATTTTTGATCGTTTCTTAAATAATTGAAAATACATTTTGCGAAAAGTGAAACACAGAAATGACACGTTCTACATCAGCATACAACTGTTGCCTATTATATTAATTATGTTAATGGAAAATTTTAGAAGACAATTTTTAGAAAGTAGTGCACTTTAAGAAAATTCTGAACAGCCTGCTGTGCTGCGCTTCAATAAAACAATATGAATTTGAATTTTTTATTTTTCGTCGTGTAATCATCAAAACATATAGAAAGCAGTGGTAGATATTTTTAGTTTTTTATTATACCTGCATCAGAATCGCCGTTTAAAGCACGCCTGAGCGTGCGAATACAGGCGATTAAAGCTCGCCGAGCTTTAAAGGTTGTCAAGGAAACGACTGAATGCAACAGCGGACATGGACGCGACAAAAACGTAAATAATTCTCGTAACTATAGTAGCAATATTATTATGCCCTCTCGATTTATCACGACAAAAATTATTTCCAAGTTTTTAGTGCGTAATTTATTTCCAGTATTGGAGGTATAATAAAAAATAGCGTAAAGTATTCGTGGATAACTGGTCTTTAAAACACTTGCTCTATTTCGAGCACTCCGGCTACGCCGTCGTGCTCGAAAACTCGCGCGTGTTTTAAAGACCTTGTTATCCACTCATACTTTAATATACTATTTTTTCACTCATCTCTTTAGCTGAAGCTGCCAAGATGTCAAAGATTTTTATTTACGTGTTAATCATAATATCTGATTGTCTGTTACGAGTAGTTACCAAGGTACACACATTCAGTTAGTTAGTACGTATGGATTATGGACTGTTTTGTTCACTAGTCAGTAAAGTAATGTTTTATTCAACCACGTCATTAAAATGTCACTTTACCATGGAGATTTTAACAGATAAAACACATCTTTATAAATCGGTGTTGGATTTTTTATGTTACACCAATATGTACAGGATAATAACTAAATTATTTGTACAATACAATAGCTTAAAATGGGTAACATCCATTAGTGTCCACTTATGTAGTTAAGCTAAATTCTTACGAGTCTTCCGCAGCGGACACATTACTATGTGCAGCAACCATGAATAACCCCGCCAAACACCTACAGATTCAGTGCAATAAATCGTAAAAATAAAAACTGCCGATCAACGGGCGAGCTGTCCGTTCTAGATCAGCAGGTGGTTCGCATTAGACGCAATGCTACGAGCGAGTAAGTGAGGAGTATCATAAACAATAAAAAACATTTCGCAGGTAATGAACAGCATCCGCAGATATGTCAGAGCGCGCAATTAAAAATACAAGAACGGCAACCTAATGCGAACTGAGGACAGCAAGGGTGCCGAGCAAATACTTTCGATACAATAACCCCCGGCCACCCGAGAGCTCTGGGAACTCCTTGGCCACTCAGGCAAATAAGCTAACTCATAAAAAATTCTCTTCCAGGCATAAAAATGCTGGAATAAGACCGTTAACACTTTCACTGAAGAGACGTCTCAGTCCCGGCAAGATGACCATAAAGCAATTATCTGGCGTAGAACTCCGGCATAATGACAAGTAGCACTTTCCCTGAAAGGAAGTTCCAGTCGTCCGAGAAGGGGCAATAAATTAACCGCACTGACGCAATTGACAGACAGGACAAGCACCGAGGGTTCCATTCCATTTCGGCATTCAATCCGTACCGGCATTACGTTCAGACATTCAAAGTCTACGATCCGTCTAGTCCATTCGACAGTTAAATCTACGTCAGTAAGGGCCGGTTGCAGAAAGCAATGTTAAGTCTGGTGTTAGCTAACGTCGCGTCAAAGTGAACAAAATCGCATCAAATTTTGTTTACTAATGCATTAGTTACCATAAGCATTTGAGATTTGATTCGTTTTTGTTCACTTTGACGCGATGTTAGCTAACACCAGACTTAACATTGCTTTCTGCAACCGGCCCTAAGTGTATCCATCCACTAAGCTCTCTCTAAATAACAGGGCGCTTTTAACGTTTAGCACGATAAATGCTTAATTGCGCACTATATGTATTAGTGTATATACTTCTACATTATTAAATTCTAGTCGAGTCTGGATATTATCATTAACCGGATGGTAACCCAGTAACTTCATCACTAAGGGCTGATTGCAGAGTTCGCTTATCTGCTGGTTACTATAGTCTGTACTGAATTCGTTGGATTTGTTGGCATAGAAACTGATACAACATAACATAATTTATAAATGGTAGGCAAAGGAAATTCTGGAAGGTTTGATTGAACACATGCCATTGATCATCTACCATCATGCATAGTTTTTTCGATTGAATAGTTTGAAAATTTTGTATTGGATATTTTGCTGCATCCACAGAGTTTACTTCCATAGATCCAGCGGGTTTTAAGGATAATTTTGTATATAATTAGTTTGTTCCCTGATAGCTGTGAATTTTTACCTAACAACTAGTACATTTGCTTTACTTTTAGACTTAATTGGACCTCTTTGGCAGTAGTGCGTGCTTTCCATGTAAGCTTCTGTTCAAGTGGAGATCACGATATCTCACTAGAGATTTATCTGAAATTAAGGCGTTGTTTATGTTGACTTTAAGAGAGCTAGTCTTGTAGTGAACTTGATTTGCGAGGATTTTTCGCTGTTGACTTTAATTTTTCAGCTTCTTAATCAATACTGAAGTAGGTTGTGTTGGCTTGGATTTTTTTTGACTTTCTAATGCGATCTACGTCTGAATACATAATTGCCGTGTTATTGTAGTATTATCGATGATAGGCATAACCCCTGTCGAAATTAAATAAAGATCATGGTAACAATCTGTCAAAAGTATGGTACTAAAGCCATTGATCGGCTGTTATAATCGTTAAATTACCATTGAGATTGTAGAGGGCATAAACACCCATGCACAGCGGTAATGACTAACCCTATGAAAAAGGCTAAAGGGCGCAGCTCATAAATCCTGGGTGAACGATCTCCGTAAAGACCTGACCGTCATATGCCAACAGGAGGTTTGCTTGAAAGGGAGAAGGGCGCTAGTAATTGACAAGCTCTGAAAACGTAATGTGAAGAAGGTCGCAAGTGATTGACATGCTATGAAAACGCAATGTTAAGACACATGCAATTAACGCAAGCAGAAATCAACAGGCCCTGCTGTGTACTTAATTATGCTTTGAGATCGAAAGTAATTAAAGTATCTTAAATAGTTGTTGATATCTACAATATATTATTATCTACTATTTATGTAAGTGTAAACAACAACCAGAAGATAATATACATGAGCGACCATTGCATTATTAGCTTATTTTAGACAGTAAAAACAGTAGAATAGCGTGGTGCAGAAACAAGCCTATTTTAAACAGTTTAAATTAAATCTTTGAGATTACAGTATG
This sequence comes from Agriotes lineatus, assembly GCA_940337035.1. Classification (NCBI taxonomy): domain Eukaryota; kingdom Metazoa; phylum Arthropoda; class Insecta; order Coleoptera; family Elateridae; genus Agriotes; species Agriotes lineatus. Next base: position 57,427 of record CALNHX010002816.1, read on the forward strand.
TAGTATTCTCCTTCTACTAGTGCTTTGCATTCGTACATTTCTAAACATACGCCTCTTAAATTATTTTCTCTAGCTGAGTCTGTTGCTTGCTTTTCGTAACTACTTCAGTCATACAGTTACCTTTAAATCTTCTGTTTATTTCATTGATGACATGTCCCTATGGAGCTTATAATAGTAGAGTATCAAGGTTAGGATAGTTCTTTGTCATTTATTCCTTTAGCCTCTTGCAGTCTCCATCATACTCCCATTTCAACTTCAGTGTCTTGGATGACATCTATTACCTAAGATTTCAAGATTTCACGCATTGCTCGTTCCATCGCATGTTGAGTTACGCTCAGTGTATTCACGTTCATTGCTGTTACTGTACAAGTTTGTTCCCCATATACCAACACTGGTACGGTGCTCCTAGCGATCTCCTTTTCCCACCTAACAGTATTTTTTACCTATGCAGTCTGTGATGTTTTGTAATTCATTATTGTTTATTTTCATTATAGTTTTTCTCCATATATTACTTTAGTTTTCCTAAATTTCATTTTCAGTCCTACTTTTTCAGATTCTGTATATAGTTCATTGAGGGCTTTTTTCAATTTATCTGAATTGGTAGCTAACATGGCTACGTCGTCGAAATATTGTAGATTGCTGGTGTTATATCTCTTTTTGACCAATCCAACATACATTCTAAATTCACCTTCTAATACCAGTGTAAAGAGTTAGTTTGTATGATACGCTTCCTTGGCTAACTTCCTTTCTATGCATTTCACACACTATTTTTCAGTTGGCTGATATGTGTTTATTGACTGGTTTGCAGTTTTTTCACATTGTTATCTCCTGTCTATAATACTGATTTGTAAATTTTGTATTCTTGCTCTGTGTTCAACAGTGTCGAACGCTTTCTCGTTATCTCGTGCTAAATGCCAAATATCATACAAAATGTTATTCGTTATATTTTTCGACTGCGGTCTTGATAGTAAAGAGTTGGTCTGACGTTTAATAGCAATTTTCGAAAGCCGCTAGCTGGTAGGGTTGCTATTTGTCCAATTTCTTGGTTAGATTATATATAGATTTACCATTGTAGGGTGTTGGAATTTTAGCTTATTAGAGACCAATTTATAATCTCTGGGTTAGTTTTTGTCCTGCTTCAAGTATCATGTTCGTGGTAACTCCGTCTTTTCTTGGAGCGTTATTTCTGTCCATATTTTCTTGCGAACTGTTTACTCATCACTAATTATTTCTGGGATCTCTTCCAATCTTTGGGTCTTTAATAACTTTCGATGTGTGTTTCTAACTCCTTTTTGTTCTTGGGTCATACATAATTCTGTATGGAACTGTTCTATACGTTGTAGTATTTTATTACGTTTTGTGACTTCATATCCTTGTTGTGTACTAAGCATTTGATATTTATGTTATCGTCAACCGCCGTTGTCGTCAGCATTATTGCAAACATCGCCAGCATATCCTCTTTGAAGAGGTTTTAGGCATTAAGACCCAATATTCTCTAAATGGCAGGGGACGCTCCAAAGGGACTGTCTGGAAGGCAAATATTCAGAAACAAATATAATAACAATCAAATTCAAAAGTAATAACATGTATATATAATTACGCTAAAGTTTCAAATCACAAGTTAAAAAATGGACGTAAATGGATTTGATGTATAAATGGTGATTGAATTTGTATGTAAATGCCTAAAAAATGTAACGGAAGAAGCAATTTGTTATGTGTAAAAAACGCAATTGGCGTTAGAATTTATTTTGTACATTATTCTTGACCGTACGCTTCTTTAGTTGAACGCGGTCTTCGTATGAACGTAGCCTAATCAACCGCGCATATTGCACTCGTAGTTGGTTATCTGCATTACCGGCAAGCTTATCAGGTGTTTTAAGCCATTCGTTTTGCTGGCACCGAACTGGCAAGGCGCATTTAATAGTAGTTCCCCAGAAAAGCCTGAATTCAGGGTGAGTTTGGTTACTTCAATTTCGATTTTGGTAATTTTGGCTAATTGCGCTAATTCCCCGGTGGTTCTATGGCACAGCCTGCTTTGAGTGGCTTTAAGTTTCCACGTGTGAGTCCGAAGTTCCCGTAAAGCGACCCGTATTTGGAGGGCGTATATTCATTGCTGGTGATTTTAAGTGACCCTTGATCTGTTGCTAGCGCAACTAGAGACCTGTGCGGGTCCAATATATAGGACCCGCACCCGACCCGCGAACCGCAATTTCTAAAACTTTAAACCCGCACCCGACCCGCGAACCGCAAGTTTTGCACTTTTAAGCCGCACTTGACCCCAAATTCGAATATTAGACCAGCACGTACCAGATACTTGCTTCAGATGACCATAAACAATAAAGAAAGTTATTTTCACACTTCGGCGGTCAAATTATTATTAGGTATATTTTTTTTATACGCAAAACAAAACTTATGTTGAAGAAATGAAGTTGTACCGCCACCGGACCCGCGACCTGCAGCTTCAAATCCGCACCCGACCCACTACCCGCAATAGTGATATAAATTCTACCCGCAACCCGACTCGCAATGCGGGTCACCCGCGGGTACCCGACCCGATGCAGTACTCTAAGCGCAACTGTCTCTCGTCCACTTTGCCTGCATCTTGGTGTAGTTAAAAGAACCCTTATCCGAAGACTACATTCGTCTGAGATTTGATGCAGCTAGTTAGCCGCTGATTATTCAAAGATTCAGTGATAGCTTTTGATTGTTTTGACTTGCGTTTTGCCATTTATGCCGACGCTCTTTTCGGAAACCCTTCAGGGTTCACCAGATTATGTTAGTTAATGCTATTCACACTACACGCTGTAGGTGTATTATTTTAGAGAAATAAAGCCCTTCTTAGTATGTAATTTTGCATTGTAACTATTTAAGCTTTGTCTGCTTATTGATTTGTGTTAATCGCTAGTATGTTATCGCTATTTGGGCGTGCGCCTTTCGCGCTGTTTACGCCATTAAGACTATCTATTTTACGCAGCGTTGTTTAATTAATGTCCTGATATTTCAAATAGTACTGTCTTGCATGGAAAACTTTATGTACTTGTTATATTTTAGGTGACCTTGATTCATAATTAAATATGTTATACTGGTAATGTTTTGATGTGTCTGATTTCGTTACTGCTACCTTCTGTATTTCAGATATTGTGTTATTGTCTGCTGCGATTATTTGAGTTTATAAGTGCTCGACCCGTCTGAGGATATTTGTTGTAATTTAAACACTTGTTGGCGCTCATGGAATTCAGTAATTAAAGAAATACACGCTGTCTTCACTGAGTCTAGCTGGCGGGCCCTCAAGTATTCTCTCGTAGAGTTGCGATATTTGAAGATTTGTGGATTTATATAGCTAAGAATTTTATATAAGTATTGTTTGGAATATATGAATATTATCCAGTATGGGATAATGTCACAAGGGAGAATTATCGTCAATGCTTTATTTGTTAACTGTATTAATTATGTTATTATCGTCAATGCTTTCTTTGTTTACTGTATTAATTAAGTTATAATTTTAAATCTTAGACCTACGTGGGCGTAAGCGCTTACTGACAATATAGTTCTGTGCTTTGTAGTAATTGTAAACGTGTGATACTTTCAAGTACAAACAGCTTGCGTCATTTAAAAATCTGAAAAATATTCTAATATTTAGAGAAAGACAAGTACCACCTTAATTGGTTTCTTGAGACTAAATCCTCGAATCACATCTACAAACAAGTTACAAGTTTACACAATTCAAACTGTACTACTGCGGTTTAACTTTGAAATTTACTAAATTTGGATATGCTCTCTAGCCTAACTAATAAATATATAGATCTAGTATGACTTGTAAACGAAGAATGTATCAAAATGGTAGAATTCAACACAATGTAGATTACGGATTAAAAGAAACTAACCTAGTACCTGCAGAAGCGTTGGATCGCAGTGCGAAGATAGTACGGTTTGAAATAGATTATCCGCATGATCAGTAAGTACTCCAATTGTTAATGCGGCTCAGTTTCTGCTTGTGCTTCTGCTGCAAACTAGATTCGTGCGACATTAATGACGGACAAGGAAGATTGTCCAAAGAAGAAGTAGAATTTGTTCAAATTTAATATACCAATTCTAGAATTGTCTAAATTCTTAGAGTGCACTGTATGCAGCATACAATACATGAATTTCTTTCTAAGTAATTTTTAATTAATCTAACTAGTTTAAAGTAGAATTACTTTTGTTAGTACTTTTACACGCAATACGTTGTCGATTTTAGTATTAGAGAATTTATTTCCTTACTTTTTGAATACTGTGTTTTATTGATGCTGTTATATAATTGTTGAGTCCGTCTATATTTTCAGCATTTATATGTTAGTGTGGATTAAGTTGAACTTGTTTTCTACTATTGATTACAATGTACTTTCCTTTAATTTGTTACTGTGTTCCGAATATGGGTAATAATACTAGAAGCCTATACAAATTCAGCAATTTTTAAAGGATTAGGGATCTTAATCGTTCATGAAGCGATCGTCCGCATTACCAAATGCGTTTAGTAGTAATTTTCCTTCTTTATACTGGGTGAGATCTCTATCCCTGCTTTTAATAAAACAATATCTCGAATGCAGGTTATGTATTCTTACAAGGCACACACTCTAAAATTACATTCAGCTACACAGGGTGTATACGTAACTTCAAACTATCGCTCTATTAACAGTAGATATCGAAATATATAAGACAGCAATACTGTCGATTCCCCTTGTAGATCAAAGAAAGTTGTTGCATATATTCAATGTAACATTATATGATTACTAAATAATAGTTCTGCATATATCCTTTTGGGCGGTAGAGGAAGTACATTGTTGGTTTTAAGCTGGAATTGTTACGTACTGCAGTTCTCACACGAGTTGCAATAATGGAAGATACACATTGAAACTACAATGAGCTACGTCGGTCGTTGTCTGTTTATAACTGGCAATTGCATGTAAAAGCATTGGAACTTGCAGAGAATCTTATTTGTAGGCCGCTAAGTAAAAGAAAAGATCGCCTGAGCTTCGTACTACTATAGTGTAAATTAAGAAGGAAGGATTTATTTTTGATAATTATTTTCCTGTGTAATCTAATTAGTTTCTTTAAAAATATTTTTGTAAAATCAGTATTTTCTTAAATTAAGTAATTGCATGTCACATAATAGCCTTTTCATCATGCTGACACAATATTTATAATTACCTAAAAATTAACCAGTTGAACTTTATCGAGAAGTCGTGGCCCATGCTAAATTGCTTAAGTTGAATTTCCACAATTAAGTTTTACTTTTTGTAATTATCGCAAATATTATTTAAAGTTTCGAATGGAACCCAAAGGAATGTTGTTATAAAAGCCCATTTTGAAGTCCATTTAGCGTGAAACACAACTAAATATCTTAAAATGCAGCAGGCTTTCTACATTCGATTAGTTGCCTAGACTTGGGAGGAACTAAACGGATTCGACAAGCTAAATATGCAAACGCTTAAAAACCTACAAATAAAATATTGCGCGAGCCAAACCCATTCGCAAGGTGACATAACTTCTGAAACTGGGTTTTCGAGATGCTATGTAACTGACCTTTGCCTATAGGTAATTGATTGCTACTTCTCGAATTGAGAACAGGTTAAAAACATCAAGCAGTGTATTTAGCGATTTGGAACAATTACAAATTGTGTGTGTAACAAAAAGTTTTAAGAAATTGCACTACTTTGCACGTTTCTTTCAGCTATGAAACAAACACGCCCAAAAATTCAGATAAAGGTCAAACACTTCATTAGCTACCAGAAAGTAACCCACTCGAGAGAAATTCTGCTAATAATAACTGTAATTCTGTTATTTATCGATCACCTTTCTTAGGTATCGATACAGACGTTAAATGCCACGACATCACTGCAGCAGTAATGGTATGACATACTCACATAATTCCTCAGTTTTTTAGAACTTAATTATACTTTGCTATGTAACTGCCACTAACTTCTAATAGTTTTAGCGTCCTAGATCAACTTTCACAGGCGTCTTAAGGTAGGTCATGGTAATATGATACCTAAAGAACTATGAACATGTAATTGAATTATATTTTCGAATTTTAACTTCTTTATTAGAAAATGAAGAAATAAAACGTAATAAATTTTAGTTTGTTTAAGTCATTTATTATATACCGCCCGTACTATTTAATTCGCTGCTTTTCTCGGCTAAGTCACTTAAGGAATATTCATTTATGCATGTGTGATTTGCCGTCAATTTTAAATGTGTTTTATGTGCCTACAACAAAATATTGCACGCCATAGTTAATTAATATTTCTCTAGTTAATTTTATCAAATATCAATTTAATATCTGTTCTAATTTTTGACATATCTTAAACGGCAAATAATTTTCTCATCGCTATAATTTGTTAAGGACTGGAGAACAGTATACGTGCATATAGTAACCTTTTATTAGTATTACATTCAATATCTAAAATAATTGCGGCAAAAAACGAGACACCGAACATGTAGAGAATAATCGCCACAAAATTGCCTTTTACTTACTTATACTCGTATATGACAACACAATTCACAAATTGCGTGTCTGCTGCTATTTGAAGACTTGGAGAAACAATGATTTTGTATTCATCACACGACGTACTTCGGCAGGAAAGCGTGTCGCAGTAAAACTATTGTGCCCACTTTCAGTGTAAGAACATCGATTCGGAAGTAACCGAAAATAACCCAAAGTCAATAGAACTAATATTAACTCTTCCGTTCTAAATATCAGTAGAAATCGCTATGATAACACCTAAGAACTCGCAGAAAAAGATATTAGGAAACAAAAAATACAGTTCAGAGGTCTCTCCCAGCTGGGGCTATCTGGTAAATGATAAAAACAACGCGTATGTTAATTAATGGTCAAATGAGACGAATTCAGAAAAATTCCACTAATGTCAAACTGGCATATGCTATGAGTTCACGTAAATCCGGGAAGCTACTTTCGCTTACATCCGCATAGCTTCATTTCTGCATAAAATCCCAATTCCGTAGTCCAGTAACCCTTAAAACCCGTAGCCTTGGACTTACTCATTGCACGTTTCGCCAGACTGGTTTTTATGTAGTTTTGAGGCCAGCCGGAGGCCTGTGGCTTATACCGGTTGTAATTTCTCCTAAAACTCGATTAAATGGAAATTATGCTCAGCGAGCTGCAATTCCACTACTCAGTGAGAAGCTCACAGTTAACTACGATACAAGAATTGTGCGCTGGTGTAGTTCCACCATGTCTCTACAAAAATGAAGTAGTTACTGTACGCTATATGTAAAGTCTGAAAGAACTACTGAGTGACATAGCTAGTCGGCAATCAATTAACTCGTTTTGCTCTTTTCAAAATACCCCTTGAGCAAACCACTATAATCTTCCAAATCAATATACAGACATTCTAAATACACTCAGGTCTTCTTCATGTAGTCTACAACGAAGTCCACGTACTTGGCTATCGATGTTTCAGCTTCATAATCCCCTCCATACTTTGACCTTCTAACCATGAAGTCACCCCAGTTTATAAGCTGTCTGAAATGCGTTCGATAAAGGTGAGATTTCAATTTCCCGAGAACAGACACAACTCTGAGGATACGAGATTTCGTAGTCCAGTTCAGCCGCTTCTAATGTCGCTGCAACGCAGTTATGCGACGACGCATTGTCGTACTCACAGTCATCCATGGCGTTTAATCTTTATTTGGTCCCACACTTAGGTCAGAAGTGCGACCAAACCGCGAGCATTACTGTACACTTGCTTTCAAAACTTTCGCGTACACATTCAAAATCAAGTAACAACGATTTTGCAAAATTTTAGCTGTGTAAACGGGTAATTTTGAGATTAGGTTAAAAATGACATTGACAGCATGTACTCTGTCAGTCGAGGCATTTTAACTTTTCAAAAATTTAAATGTCAGAGTTGATTAATTACAACCCTGATTTAATACAGGGAAAAATAGGTGTACGCGAAAGTTTTGAAAGCAAGTCTACCTGCCGATGGTTTCGGTCTGAACTTCTTGGGAGGCATAGAATTGAAATGCTGCCGCTCTATGCTGGCTTTTTGGTGGCATGATTCTATTTGTGCAAGAGTGTTAGCATTTGAGGCACCCATCGGTTGGAGATCTTATTCAGCAAAATATTATGCAGTATCGATCTAACAGTAATTTGTCTATTTTCCAGAACTAACTTCTCCACTTTGGCGACAGTTTCAGAGTTCTGTGCCATTGTAGGTTTCCCACCCCTTGTACAGTTTTAGAGTATGTCTTTGTCACGCTTCAACTCGTTTGCTGTCGAATTTGCAAAATGCGTCAAATGCCACTCTGGAGATAGGCGGTTTCGACAGGCTGATATTATTTATTATAAATTATAAAAGCAGTAGGTTAAAAAAAAGCATAACCCTTACCTGGACATTTTCTGGTGCAGTAAAGAAATAGAAATATTATCACACGAGAAAAAGTCTTATACGGAGGTAAAGATAAAACGAAAGCTATGAGACAGCATAATTACAAAATTGTTAAAATGCAGTAGGACAAAAAGCACAACGAAAATATTTGGGAGACTTACACTATACTGGGAAACTTACAAAATTCTGAAAAAAATATGCCAACAGTGTTGCAGGAAAACGTTTCAATCAAAATAAATGCTATATAAAAGCGAGAAGAACGAAATGTAATCTATCCAAGATAAACATACAATCGTTAAACTATAATGTGAGGATAATAGCCTGCCACAACGTCAGAAGAGATAATAGCAATTATTCAAAGAATATTTTATTGCGAAAAAATAATAAACGAAACTGCAAACTATATAATCGCTACATTACTGAAGAAGAGAGACAGTTTAATATCGGCAACTAAGGACGAACGCTCCTTAACTACTGTACACGTAATAACAAAATCAAGACAGTATTTGGAACCTTTATTATTCGTGCTTTTTCTTTGAGTATTTTCTCACACTACAAACATTTAAATAAATTAAATTCCGAATGTTTTGCAGAAAAATCTATCTCCGTTTTCATTGAAAAAAAAAGTAATATATTAAAAATTAACAATTAAAGCTTAGTTGTTACAGCTGTCGCAGTAAATTGGTTCTCAGGCAACGAGAAGACAGAGTAGAGAACGAAATTCTATGGAAAAAAAATATAGTTACACATCTGTTACCAAAATGCCTTTACAGTAAATACTAGGGATGTCGTACCCGGTCTAAAATCAAACCCGGGTACCCGAAAGCAGTACCCGGGTACCCCCGGGTACCCGAAATATATAACAAAAATTTTAGTGTACATCTGAACATTTGAAGTAACTACAAATTGCTTTCTTTTACGTCGCGAATTTTTAATTGAACTAAATTGAAATAGTACCTACTCGCCAATTCAAACTGCAAGTCGTCTGTTATTCGTAAATATTTTCACACTTCCAAGTGCTATCAAATTCAAGTACTTGACTTTTTGTCCGAAATTGGTAGCAGCATCAATCAACATCACACAGAGGAAGTTTATGTTACTTCATCCCATTCTGACGCGATTTACTGGTACTACTGACAGGTTCAATATTTCCGTGAAGCGGATTTATTGCCTTATACGAAACAAGAAACATTATGTGGTATGTGATCACCCCACCCCATTCTTGTTATTATTGCATGGTTATGTTTTTATAGCGCTTATCCCTATTGTTTTTATCATTTTCTCCGAAAAAGGCTGACTTCCTGGAAATTTCATAATTTACTAGTCGGGTACCCGGGTCCTGAAAATATACCCGGGTCGACTATTACCCGGGTCGGCCCGGGTACCCGGGTACCCGCCGACATCCCTAGTAAATACGTAAAACTAATTCCAAATAAAGTGATTTCCGTTGTCTATTCCTTTGGAATTTGGTTTCTCAGACTTTCCAGAAAATGAATGAGCAATCAATGATGTCGACATTCTTGGAGGTATTACAAATTCCGTGAGTAGCTTACAAAATTTCTGACAGAAATATTGCAGAAGATCGTAACATGAATAGAAGAAAAAAATCAGGAAGGCCAAAAACACTTGCAAAACTTATATCTGTAAAATTATAGATGAAACTATTAGGGCGCTAAGGCAATAAGCTCTGTGCAGAGGATAACAAGCTCTTAAATACAGAAATATCAAAGAAAAAGACAACAATGCGCTTACTGGGATATAAGGAAATAGCATTATTAGCAAGAACGCAAAGGTATGACTTCCAATACCATAGAACATAAATGTATTGTCATCCCAAGTTTGGGCGACCTAATTAATTATGCTGTGAAATATCGTTTGCTACAGTGCACATGATTAAAGTTGAGAATTAATTATTTGCCTTGCTGAATAACAGATACCCATTATGCCTCAGAATTTATTTTAATAACTGCCTGAAGCATTAATAAATGATTTATTATAGGCACACAGCGAAGTTTACACAAGCAAGCAACTTCATGAGACCTGTATTTTATACATAAGCAACTAAGGGCTCAAAAAAACATATAACACATAACATCAGTGCAGTTTCGTGGATTCATGGAAGCACATTATTTCAATACAATTAGTGTTGAATACGAGAAAGCTTTGTTTTAATTATTAGCCCTTGCAATTCAATTCTTGCCAGTTTGATATGATTGTAGAGCTCAACAATTACAATAAAATATTTCGCGAGTTTAAATGAGCACGTCACACAATAAACACGTTAACCTTTTTCACTCTTCGCCACTAGTTGATGACCCGCTGAAAACTGGAACCGTGCGCCGCTGGTTGATGCACACGCTGCAAAAATGCCCGCTGTTGAAACTAGCCGGGACGTCAAATCCTTGTAAAAATCTACTTAAATTGCTCGAAAACAGAACAAACTGGCCATAAAACTTGGATATTAAACACCACAAACAATTAACAACGGTTTATTTTCACGTAAGTGACAGATTGACGAACAAAATTAGAATATGACAAAACAAACCAGTTAACTTAAAATTTGGACTCGCTACGAACCAAGGTTTGACGTTGAATTGAATTGAAAAAGTCCTGGAAAATTCCGAGCGGGGTTTACTTGTACTCTCGGAAAACAAAAAAACCTACCACCACAAATTGGTTTAAATTTACATAAGTATTTTAATAATTGTACACCGATATGTGAACGTTAATAAACAAAAGCCTATCGCAATTTGGGAAAATGCATCAATTAATTGCATAAAATCCTTCAATCTATTCGTGAAACTAAATGCACCACTGTTTTTAGTGTATTTCGAACTACAAAAGTTCCAAATTTTGCAACTGTCCGCACTCGTGTTATGTCAACAGTTTCTAGCTCTGCTCCAGGCTAAAATCCACATGTAATACCGGAAAAGTGTTCCTACACCTATGTGTGTGTTATCTACAAGGGAGCAATTTCACCCACGAAGTTTGTACAAACGGCCCAATGTGATCCTGCGCTTCAAACTAAAGAGACCACCCGCTCTGACAGTGTACGAAGACCCTAAGACTGTCCATTAACACCTCCTTCTGGTATGTCCCTGGCCTGCAGCTTGCACGGGGCCCTTCGTGTAGTATATGTACTGCCCGATTTGATTTGTCACAGCTCCGCATCCCTGGTATGTGAACTCGTAGTATTCAATTTTCTGTGTTTCTAGGCTCCCAATTAAGAGCCCACAGCCTGTTGCTTGGATGTTGGCATCAACTTTCACAATTGTGGCCCCCAAATTTTGAGTTGTCGTCCGATCTTGGCCCAGCGAACCTCGGATCAGCTCTGTGTTCAGCCTCTAGCGGACAGTGACGTCCCCATCGGTTATCCAGCGCTCTGAGTGTACCCTTTCTGATGTTGTAACCAGGTTTTATGTACTTACTAAACCGTAGTTATACCGTGTGTATAGTTTTTTATCGGCGCAAATCGCACAAAACTTTATCCAAATGTGTTATTTTGTGCTCTCTAGAACTAACATAAATTGCCTTATTCGTCTTGCTGGCTCTTTGTGTGACAAAAATGGGATTCTCAGGAGTATTATAGCTTGGTATTGCTAAATATAACCTCAAATTTCTCCGGAAACCATGAAAATGCCTTCGAAACGGAATTGATGTTAGGTGGGGTGCAATTTAAATGATTTTGTCTAAAATTTGTTTATGCTTTTTTATTGTACTTGTCAAATAAACTTTGTTAGATGCTTCCTTTAATTACAAACATGTTTAAAACGCACAAGCGAATATCACAGCAATATATATGTAAAATGTTTTATATAACGTTAATATAAGTTAAATTAAAAATGATTATTATATCAGCCGCATGCCAAAAGGCAAGTTGCTTCAAATAAAAACAGACATATCTACTGGTACCAGGAATATAAAAATATAGATAAAAAATGTCTTTCTAGTATTTAACTTGCTTCTTTCCTAACGCAAGATCGAAGAAGTAAAAGTAGTAAAAGAGACATAACCGGGTGAAATCATGACATATTCTGTTTTTCAAAAGGTTTCGCAACTGATGCTTTTTTGTACATTTGATACTAAATTTTATTTATTAGATTTCTCAACCTGAATTATTTGGTTTCGAATTTTAGCATAAAGAAAATGAGACAAAGTTTTAAGTAAAACTACAATTTTATATGCTCTTGGCCATTATTTAAAAAATCGACGGAATACATTTAAATACAGATCTACATATTGTCAACATATTTAAACTCTATTTTTCAAGAATGTAAGTGCTTAAACTAGTACTACTTTGTCAGGCCACAATTTATTTATATACCTTTTATCATCTGTTATATATTTAGTAAACTACGTACGAATATCTCAGATCTAACATTGTAAAGTTTTTGCCTGTTTTCTAATCTTGTAAAGATCCGAAAGTGCGTTTTTTTCTGGTGTCACACACTGCTACTGTGAACTTAGCAATTTTAAACGTCGTCGTGTATTTCAGGTTGTGTGTAGAGTTTCTGGCAATGTTTAAATTCGCGATTAGCCATCATTTGATTCGACAACTTTCCTTATGCAGCTTCAGGGAGGGGCTATTTTCAGGTTTGCAGCTATTCTTTGGAAATTCTTAAGTCCTAATTTACTTTTCAAAACGTTTTTTTTTGTTTCTTTTGTTAACGCTTGGCGAGCATGTGTAAACCGAAAAAACTTTGAGAATCTACTACAGAATAGGTGATATTAGTCTGTTAAATTACTGCACCTATGTGATTAATTCAGAATTTGCTAGTATGTTAGAAGCAAAGCACCTATTGGCCGCCCAAAATATCAGGTATGAAATTACTATCTCTACTCTCACGTGTTCTAACATTTGATTCACTCTTTTTCCTTCAGCGTTCTACTTTCGAGTTACGTCCATCACGTAGGTTACCTATTTTAAATTGTGATTTTGACTATAACTGTTTTGAGCTGGTAAGCCACCATCACTTGTTAGAGCCTGTTACTACTTCGCTGAATCTATTCCGAACGCTCTTATCTAATCAGATAGCTTGTGCTTGCTATGGTAGCCAGTACACTATTTTTCGCGAAATCTTATATAACTTTTTATATTATAATTATTTGCGTGTAAAATATTCATATACGGTTGTATTTAGCTAAGGTTTTTCAAATTTACAACAATATCTTCGAGAATTCTTTATTCGCGTTTAGTTCATTTATTTTTATTAAAGCCTTGAGACATGAATCTATATATGGCTTACTCTTTTATTCTAACCTATCGATATGTTTATGTTCTTAAAATAAAGATTGTGGACGAGACCCACTTTAGTTTAGGTTGTCGGTTCGACTATACCCGGTATTCTTGACGCCCTTATTTTTTTTATCATAACTCAGGTTGCAGGTCGTGATTATAACAAAGTGCATTATTATATTTCTGTATTTATACAACTGTACTGAAAAGCAGGTGCAACTAAAAAACACTCATTGCATATACTAATTTAAAAATAAAAGCCCCTGAAGTCATCGCTTTCTGTTAGATAAAGTCAGAAGCTTCTTGTCTTAAGATCTTATCTTTCCAAACCTGCTGATTTTAATTATTACCTTATTGCATAATGGGTTAGCACAAAAAGTGTTTCGGGTAAGTTAAATGAACTTACTAGTTTACAATAGCGTTCGTTAACCACAACTTTGACCGCGCGCCAGTACCTTAACACTGCAAAAAAATCGACAACGAAAATAAATATTCCAAGTTAATTAATTTTTCACAAGAAACCGACACATTTTATTACAAGGTTTAATAAATAGCTCGCTTTTAACAAAGCTCCAAGCCACGAAAGTTAATCTGTGTGGATGTATGGAATGCAGCAAAATAATGTTAGTTATAAAATTTAAAAAGCTACTGTTTGACACCGCTTAAAACGTTGTGAAGACCGAAAAAACTCGTGACAGGTTGAAATTAATGAAAAGCATTAATCGTCCAGGTACGTTGCCCCGAAAATTAAAGATGTTCGCATGCAAAGACAGGACCGCCCAGCTCTAAGGGTGGTTGACATGGAAGGAGTTGTAAGTTTTATACAATTACTACAGGAATTAAATAAACAATGTCCTAGGTTGTTTGATTACAATAATACTTATATTATAAACTCCTACTCGGCCGGAAAACTCAGTTTCAGGTTGCTCAACTTTTGGAGTCGTTCAACTCTTCGCGTATAAAAACCATCACTTTGTTTTCCCTTTCTGCATAATTCAAGCAGGGCCGCTGGTTTTTTGCTTGACCGGTAATCGACTACATCGCTCTTCCTGTAAGATTTTTGCAGCTTTTACAGTTTTCGTTGGCTTTTACAAGATTTTTTGTCGAATTTTTATTATATTCAGCCGTTTTGTAAGTTTGCAATTTTAACATAGATTTTATTGTAATATTCACATTCTACACAGTGTCTAAAAAGTAGGGAAAATGCTATATATCTCAATAAGTAATTTTTTTTTAAATTTAAGTCTTGTAGTAAGGTATTTAGTTTTGCTAGTTTTGCAATGGCTAGTAGTTAGTTATTTTTAAGGAAAATGGCAACAGTTAACACCGATACGCTGCTCATTTCGTAGAGATTTTCGTCTCTCTTCAATGATTCGAAACAATAGTACACTTACTTAATTAAATTTCAGAAAATTATGAAACAGCACCAATTATTTTAACAGTCGCTACTAATCTAGACACCTCAAAGAATCTAGAAATTGTCAAAGGAATTACAAACTTCGTTCTGTGTTCTCTTCCTTTCTCCATGTCCTAGCATCTAAAGTGCCATAATTTTTAGATGGATGAAACATTCTAAATTGTTTACTCTAAAAGCGTATTTTACTAATGCAAAACTAAATTGCGTAAATTAAATGAGTAACTTTTTATCTTAAGGTCAGTTATCTATATTAACATTTCTAAGGCGAAAATAAAGTATTTTTACAGTCTGAAACCGATTAAAACAACGCCGCTTGCTGATATAAAGCCTTTCATCAAGGAAAGGACTTTGCCTGAATTTATTTGGGTGGATCGAAACTTCCTTAATTCCTAAAAATGCCTGAAAAAGGCGCTGTTAATTTCCAGTTTAACACACAGTTAATAACATGTTAACTACAGCTAAAATATCAACATAATCTACTAATTCTGTTAAAACTATTGTTTACCCATGAAATAAAACAATTAATTGAAATTATGCGGACACATAATTACAATATAAAAACTAGTTCACAACATGTGCCAGTTCAACTGTTTGTACACAGAATCAGGTTTGGTGTCGGCTTATTCGGTCACGTTGCAATACTTTAAGGAAGCTTTATGCAGACAGCGGAATTATAATACTATCATTAGGTCAGATTTCATATACATTGTTTACCGCCAATATATTTTATGCAAACTTCGTGTTTTATGCCTATACCAATAATAGGTTATCAGTTCAAAAACAGCAGACACGACACACATTCAATTATATATAAGGACTTGTAATTATTTAATACTTCTATACTCTGAAGTGTATTCATTTGTGACCAGACACAGGCTACAATTGTCTTAAGGGTTATTTAGGCCTGGCTACTCCAGTCACATCTTATCTCAAAATCTTTCATCACCTTTCATCAAGTGTAAACCCCTTTAGTAAACAACCTGGTTCTATAATTACACAATTTGTATTCCGAAGTGCGTCCTGAACGAGTTCAAGAAATAATCATCTACACAAATCGAAGGCTTGCATAAATTCAAAGAGTATCGCGGGCAAATTCCAACTACGTGGCGTTAGTTAGTCAAGATACAAGATCTTCCAGAACAACGCAGTGCAGATGCACTTATGCTTATTGCCATCTAACCTGGATGATGACACCATGCTGGTACATACTCTTCGTAGAATGACGCAAACTACAGCTTACAATTTTTAATTAAATAAGCTATGTAGGATGCTCGTTTACTAAAACAAGGCAAAAAGAGCGCTTAAACAATTCGCTGAAGGTGATCTTGATACCTTAATTTAGTTATAATTCACTGATAAATATGGGGGTCATGCACAACTCAAAACAGAGTAGATGACTTAAATGATAAAAAGTAGCTGAATATATCGAGGAGCATTATTAGGCCAATGCTTTCCACATTTGGGGTTCCGCCCAAGCCAGCGGAAAAGTGCATTCATGTGGGATGAGGTGTGTAGGGTACACTAAGTCCTAATGCACCCTGAGTAAATAGTGGACTGTACAAAAACTTTTAAAATACTTTATTTTACCAAAAATAACAGTAACTCGTTGCCGACATAAACAGGTCGTCCGCCATGTTAGCGTCACTTCCGGTCTCGGTCTTGTAGTGTCTATTGCGCGCACTCCGACTAGACAGTTCTACTTTTTCCACAGAGATGGCGCACCTAGTAACTAAAAACTGAATTAGCAACCCAATTATCGCCGCATACGGAACAAGGTGCGACGGACCTACATATAGCAGGCGATGGTAGCAAAGAGCGCGCAGAGGCAAATCCGAAATAATTCGAAGGTGAAGTATCATATAGGACAGAACTATATCAAATGATGGGATACAAAAAGACACTTCGGGAGACGCCCACTAGTCCCGTTTTGTTAATCCGACAATGACAAAACACCAACTTGGCGGGAATTAGGAACTGAGTACACGCAATCTACGACTAACCTTAAAAACCAAGCGTGCTTTCTCAAACTTCCCGAAGACACGGATCGCCGTTTTTACAAATCTTAACTAGCAATAAAACATAGTATGCTCCTGTGACAGTTTTATCTAGGTTTAATTAGCCTATCAAAATTATCCAATTTTGTACCAAAAAGCTAAAGGAGTGGGGGAAATCATAGTGGTTCAATTTCTTTGGCGTTTTTATATATTTTTAATCATAATGATGTATCTACGTTTCGTCTTTACTTATAACACGATCTACAAAAAAAAATCGTCTTCAAAACGGCTGTAAATCTATTTCGACTATGTCATTTTCAGTCATTTGAGGATAACGGCACTTAACAAATAATTTTCTCATGTGGACATTATGAGGCACGTTATAAGTAACACGTTAGTATGCAATGTTCACAGTGTCAGGCTTCATCCTAATTTCACAATCCTCCAAAGTCATGTTATGTTCAACATCGATAGTTATTTTATGGTATAAACACAGAAAACACCCCCAACAGGTGGGTCATCTGTGACCCCTATTCTTTTTCTCTTACAATTCGAAAACTAGTTTTTCAATAAGTAAAGCTTTTAAATAACTAGGAATTTCATGTGAGGCTATATTTTCAACAGTCAAAGATGCAATAACTGCACGTTATTTTAATGCCGTTGACATATCATCATTGCACTGCGATATATTGTCTACATTATTTCAAAAGTGGTTTATGGAAATAAATTAAATTTAGCACCATTGGATCATGGCTACAAGGTAGCAATGTGAACGTTTCGATGGTTTACTTTATTTGCTACATATTTCTTTATGTACTTTAGTTTTCCGCCATACCTCGTATATAGTCTAGTTACATAACTGGCGACATCGTATCTGCTTTGCTTACCTGAACCAAAAGGAAGATTTCAGTAGCGTACATGTACTTCATCTGTAGAATTTCTATGAACTATAAATTCACGAATTTAGCACTGCTTAAATCCCCAAATCGTGAATGCAAACTTTCGTTAATAGAACCTCTTGACGTTGAAGCATACGCGTGCTGTATAACATTTGCGATAAATATACAAATAACCTGTGCCAGAGCCTCTCTTTTGCGAGTGATTTACATTGTTTTCAGAAGTAAGGTGTCTTCAGTTTTGAAAATGGACTATAATACTACATGGCACATTTCTTTAGAAAGTTGATACAATACATTTTGAAGTAATCTCACTATTTTCAGTATATGGCACTACAAGGTGTAGCACCAAAAAAGTGCAATTTATAAGATATCCCGTCTTAGTATCAATATAACAAAGAGTATTAATATCTAGTTTGCATTGGCAAACAATTGCGAGATGTTTAATAATTCATTATAAGCTATGAAAAAAAGTGAATTTTTTAAATTTCTAATAATGAAATAAGACTTCTGCCCTGTGTAAAAGCTGCATTAATTTTTCACTACCTGAATTAGATAACCTTGGACAAAATTTGATATAATAATAACAATAATAATAAAGATATTTATTGTATAACAAAGAAAAATGCACAAACGGTGATAATTCGGTGAACCGTTCTTCCATTTCACCATTATAAACTTAGTTTAGTGTTCACACTGTAATAATATAATTTCATTTACCCTACTAAAAATTAAAAAAAAAGATATTAACATTAGTACTGTATCTAGTATATAGGAAGGAGTAATTTCTGTAAGGGTGGCGAGTTCACCAATTCCAACTAACTATTCGAAAAACGTTGACTTTCCTACATAACAACGACTCCCTTGTTTGGAACTGCTGAAAGCATTATTACAGAAAAGTTAACCTAAAAGGTTGGAGTACTACACACTTGTTTTGTTTTACCATAAACTGTAAATTGAAACAGACGTTTTATCCTCTACCAACGCTGTGCATTCACTTACACTGCGTAAATATTACGAGAGTGTATTCAGCCCGAACATTGGAAATATTCGACCACAATTTAATTTTCCACGTCAGAAACACTCATTAGGATTGTCGATAGCTAATATCCGGCGAGTAAAATGATAGCATCAAACGGATAAAGAAAGGTAATATTTTACCCAATATTCAATTGGTACATGAATATGATGATATCAGATATTTTAACAAAATCTGGCCCATTTTTACTAATTTGAAGCTTTTATCATAATACAAGCTGAATGTAATGTTGCGATACAACCACGGGCGAGAATTTATGGCGTGTTGCAATATTATCGAACCGTTTACAGGAAAATACAATAGCAATACTGCTACTTTGAAAATAAATTTGTTTAAACAACATAAAATCATTGCCCTAGCATTTGTCAAAACTTGCTTTCTAATGCTATTTCGCTCAATTTTAGGGTGAACCATCTACTGCTCAGGACGTTTTCATACGTATTTCTGTAGCACTTAGTTCGGTCACTTTTCGTAGATGTTCGTTCAGATTAGATATTTATGGCAGCGATCGTAAATGTACTGTAAATACGCCAGCTTGGGGGATTTATTTTGGTCCGAATCGATTTTTCTTATTTGGACGAATAGTGAGAAAAAGCCGAACAACTGAAGTAATTCTTTTAAAAATTTGGAAGGTTTAGCACTGCCAATACAAAATAGTGGCAGTAACCGATGCATATCGGGTTATGTAATTAAATTGAGTACCATAACTTAAAATTGGAAAAAAAATTTACAAATACAAATAAACATAGGAGTTATGGAGGAAATATCCTAATAAAGTACACTGGAGAAAATAAGTAAGGCAAAAATGGAGTTTTTTATAAGCAATAAAATAAGCAGTAATGTAATACAAATATAGCACTTACAATTATAGAAAAACAAGAACAATTCTCTGAAGAACCACAATTAATAAGGTAGAAAAATCAATAACAAACATGATACCCTAATAACCTTAGTAGATCTCAATTTGTAAATACGATAAGAAAACTATCAATGCCAGTACAGATCATTACCTGGTAGTAACGATGATGAAACAAAATATCAGTACAAAGCTAATAGCTAAAAGTAATAGCCTTAAATGGTACACAAAGAAACTGTAGTCAAAAGAAAAAATACTACAGTATGATCGAAAACTTTCAACGTCTAGAGGGCTGTGAAATTATTTTGTCAAAAAAATTTGTTGGCAGTCGTGGTAGTAAAAGTCACATTGGAATTTTATATAAGTTTAAGGTTATGTCAGGATTGTCATTTCAACAAATACAAACATTATTGTTGAATACATAAAAATGTTAGTAACAAAAACAACTACAGCTATTCAAAATGATTTGCATTTTCCATACACAGAACCACCTAGTGCTCGGCATTAAACCTCCTGTAAAAGTTAAGTTTATCTGTCAAAATTGTATAGGTTATATTATTAAGTAGCTTTACTCATCACTGCCAACATAAATTTAATTTTAATAAAATCCACAGCCCTCTAGACGTTGAAAGTTTTCGATCATACGGTAGATGACATGTTACACGCAAAAATAGACGAAAGCATGAATAGCGCGATAGCAACTGTGCTAATCAATGAGCAATACAAAGAAAAAAAGAAAACTGCAACTAAAAGGTGGAACAACAGAAAAATATATGGATACAAAAAATTATTAGTATTATTATTATTATTATTAAGAGAACCGGCGTAGCGCAGTTGGGTAGGCGCTAGGCTTGCATTAAGCAAGTCCTCGGTTCGAATCCCACACGTGCCGAAATTTTTCGGTAGTCTTGGAATTGGATTGGATTGGAATTGGGCTCGGTGAGACCATTCACAGTTGGGCACCAAATTAACTGTGCTCTACTCAGAACCACAGACCTAAGAGATAGAGTAACAAAGTCAACACATCCCAGCTCACACAATGGTTGCTGCGCACACACAAGTGGCGCGCTCCAACTTTGTACCCTGAATCCGGGGCAAGTTGAGCACTGCGCCGCCAGATGCTAGCATACAAAGCACCAGCTCCAAGGTAAAATGAGGTTATCGATAATACGTATATTATTATTAGAAAAATGTTCTAGACAGAGGAAACTTCATAGTAAGCCCATTAATTATTAAAAACGATGAATTTGTATACGAAAAATTAAATAAATACGCAGTACGGTTTTTCAAAACAAAACACGGTTTTTCAGTAATTGTCTTCCGGTGTAGCAAAGTTTTATTAGCTAAATCCTGAGCAATATGGTGTGGGTTGTCTGGAAGCGCCACTGTTTCAAAACGATCCAAACTAGAAGACCTATAGCTGTTGGTGTAAATCCCTAAACCACAGAAAGTTTCCCACAAACAAATATATGAAAATCAGAAATTGCTGCAACCCGATGCTTATTTAAACTATATTTTTTCAGCTCCAAACATTTATTTATTTATTTATTTAATTCTCCTTCTCAGCAGGTATACAATTACAGAGAAGAAATTAAAACTAAAAAACATAATATTATAGAGCAAAACTAATAACAAATAATTCATAAACAAAAGCATAACTAGATTACAAAACAGAAAAAAAATAAAACAAAATTATTGTTAAACTAAACATTAATGTAATGTACAAATAGTTAAAAAACAAATGAAAAAAACCAGTCAGTCATAGAAACTAACTTCTAAACAGTTGTTTTAAATGGCCATCCTTGATAATTTTTAAACATTTTTTGTAATAGCTTTTTAAACTGGACGAAAACAAATCAATATGTTCATATACTGCGTTGGAATGTCGCGCTAATTTATGCAATGGCGAATGCATCAAAATATTGGTTCTGGAAAATGGCAGATAAAATAATGTATTATTTCTGCTGCCAGCTCTAGGCACAACAAAGCTAAACATTTCAATAAAATCTAAATTGCCATCTATTTTCATTTCAATGATCTTTTTGATAAATGTTACCGATTTAACAAATCTTCTTTTTTCTAGAGACAATATATTATACCGACTTAATAATGTGGTGTAAGATGTCAATCTATACATATATAAAGGAAAGTCACAACCCTGACTAATCAACGCAGAGCCGAAACCACTGGTACTAGAAACTTGAAATTTGAGTGACAGGTTCGATTTGTTACGTAAGGTAGTGCTAAGAAGGGATTTTTTGAAATTCGACTCCCAAGGGGGTGAAAAGGGGTAAAATGTGTTTTCACGAATTCCTCCATATCTCTTACACCCGATAAGATATCAATTTGGTGTTTGCTTGCAAAGATTATTAATGCCAATTCCTAGAAACGTATTTTAGGATTTTGCCCTAAGCAACCCCTAAAGGTGCAAATCTGGATTGGGGGTCAATTAAAGAATCCTATGTAACTCCTATGTTTATTGAGTTAGAACATTATTTTTTGGCATATAGATGTATTTTTAAAATATTTAGAAACGGGTGTAGGGGAATTTGAAAATTTTACCCCTAAAGGGGTAAAAGGAGGAAAGCTGAAAAGGGGTAGGGGGGTTAAAATTATAAATTTTTTCGCTCTGAGTTCCATTTCACAATAAATTGAATTGAAAATTTTTTTTTGAAATTCAACCCCTATGGGGGTGAAAAGGGGTAAAATGTGTTTTCACGAGTTCCTCAATATCTCTTACACCCGATAAGATATCGATTTGATGTTTGCTTGCAAAGATTATCAATGCAAATACCTAGAAACGTATTTTAGGATTTGGTCCTAATGAACCCTTAAAGGTGCAAATCTGCATTGGAGGTCAATTAAAGAATCGTACGTATCTCCTATGTTTATTGAGATAGAAAATTATTTTTTGGCATATAGATGTATTTTTTAAATATTTAGGAAGGGGTGTAAGAGAACTTGAAAATTTTAACCCTAAAGGGGTAACAGGAGGAAAAACTGAAAAGGGGTAGGGTGGTTAAAATTATTAATTTTTTTTCGCTGAGTTCCATTTCACAATAAAATGGGTTAAAAGGGATTCTTTGAAATGTAACCCCTACGGGGGTGAAAAGGGGTAAAATGTGTTTTCACGAGTTCCTCAATATCTCTAAGACCCGATGAGATAGCGACTTGGTGTTTACTTCCAAAGATTGTGAATGCAAATACCTAGAAACGTATTTCAGGATTTTGCCCTAATCAACCCTTAAAGGTGCAAATCTGGATTCGGGGTGAATTAAAGAACCATTTGTATTTCCTATGCTTATTTACTTAGAACATTCTTTTTTTGCATATAGATGTATTTTTAAATTCTTTTCAAAGGCGTTTAAGGGTGTTTTATATATTACCCCTAAAGGTGTAAAAAGGAGGCAAAACTGAAAAGGGGTAGGGGGTTAAAATTATTGTTTTTTTTCTTATGGGTGCATTTTAGACTAAAATGAGGTAGAAAAAGTTTTTAGAAATTTCACCTACAAGGGGATGAAACGGGTATTCCGCTATAATCTATATGTATCAAAGATAAAGCACCAACTCTACAATACGGATCTGTAGTAATCCTTGGTACCAGGAACTTAATATTTGACAAGAAGAGTGTTTTAGTGAAGTAGCGAAGTGCTAGGAAAGGCGTTTTCAAAATTCCGCCCCTAAAGAGAAAGAAAGAGGTAATATGTCTTTCACGAATTTCTCAAAATCTTTTAAGGTCCTATAATATATCGATTTGGTTTTTACTTACAAATGTTACTTATACAAGTTCCTAAAAACGTAATTCAAGATTGTGCATAGATCAACTCTTAAAGGTGCGAAATTGGATTCAGGGGTGAATTATAGAACCTTTCGTATTTCCTGTAGTTCCTGATGACCATGGTTTTTGGACATATGTGTGTTTATTAAATCTTTAAAAAGTGGTTTAAAGTTTTTATTCTAAATTTCATTGTGAAATGAGTAAAAAAGGAGTAAAAGTAAAAAGAAGTTAAAAAGAGGTTAAAGTTATTGATTTTTTTTGTGTGTTCAGTTTAGAATAAAATAGAAGGATTTCTGAAATTCCACCTTCAAGTGATGGAAACTGGTATGTTGCTACAATTTATGAATACAACATTTAATAAGTGCATTTATTATTACTCTTAAACTAAACTTATAGTTTTATCAATCTATACAAGGAGAACGACAATTGCATACACATTTCTACGGGATACGTGAATAATAAAAGGCTTATGAATAATTTTTTTCGGAAGAATATTGTTTCCTTTTTACCTACAATATTGTTTTGCAGCGTTTGTTAGTTTAGAGTATTGAGTGAGAGAGGAGGGGAGCATTCTAGAATTAATTTAAGATTTCGAAGAAAAAACATTTGTAGCCCGTACGAAGAACGGGCATCTTGCTAGTAAAGGATAAAATCCAGTTCTTCTAAAAGTTAGTATTTTTAAAAACCGTTTTTGGATACTCTCGATTTCGTCTATGTAGCAAGCATATGACGGTGTCCACACTAAAGAAGCATATTCCATGATAGAACGAATGCAGCAATTATAAAGTGTTACTAAAGTGTTAATGTTACGGAATCCCTTCGAGTTTCGCATTATAAAGCCTAACATTCTGTTAGCTTTATTTTTCATTGTGGAGATATGTTTTTGAAAACTCATTTTATTGTCGAACAGTATTCCTAAATCCACTGTCTCATGCTTTCTATTTAGGTTTACACCGGTCATTATATAGTTGAAAGTAATTGGTTGGAGTCTCCTAGTATACGTTAAATTTAGAGGCAATTCGTTTTCAAATGTCCATTGTACTAATCTGCTCAAATCATCATTTAATTCCTCACAATCATCTGTTGATTTAATTGACTTCCACAGTTTAAGGTCGTCTGCGAACATTAAGCATTCAGAATGAATAATACATTTTGGCAAATCGTTTATGAAAATTAAAAATAGCAAGGGGCCCAAATTTGCACCTTGCGGCACACCAGAGTTTACAACATACTCTTCTGATTTAGAATTACCAAATACCACATATTGATTCCTATTACTTAAATAAGACCTGAAGAGTTGAATAAGTTTTAAGGAGAAACCAAATGTTTGCATTTTTTTTAATAACAAAGCATGAGATACTTTGTCAAACGCTTTGGCGAAATCGGTGTATATGACATCAGTTTCAATATTCTCGTTCATAGCTTCTGATACGTTTTGAGTGAATAGCAATAAATTAGTTTCCGTAGATCTGTTTGGCGTAAATCCATGTTGTTGCGGTGTTATCTCTGATTTTACATGTTCAAAAATTCTGTTATGTAATACAATTTCAAATACTTTGGAACATGAACAAATCAAAGAAACTGGCCTGTAGTTCTTAATATCTGATTTGTCACCTGTTTTAAATACAGGGCACACTTTAGTTGTTTTCCATAACTTAGGATAATGGCATGTTTTTATTATTAAATTAAACATAATTAGTAACGGATAAGCTAAACTATCTGAACATGCCTTTATTATAAATGAAGGTATTTGATCTACGCCAACCGACCTCTTAGGTTTTAGCCTCTTAATAGCTGTATAAATTTCTTCTAAAGAGATTGTATCAATGCTTAATGTATCCAACGAACCCACTGACTCTTCCGATAATGGAAAATCTAGATTAGTTTGCGTCTTTGCATATACCGATCTAAAATTTTCTGCAAATGCTTTAGCCGATTCTGTCGATGTTTTTAGCAAATTTCCATTGTATTTTAGCAAAGGAACATTTAATGCGTTACCTTCTTTTTTGTTTTTTAGAAAAGACCAAAAAGCAGATGGATCACTATTTATATTTAGTTCAATTTTATTTAGATAGTTACGACAGGCAATATCAATATCTCGTTTAATTTGACTCCTGAATTTTTTAAAGTTTAAATGATAACTTTGCTGACGAAACCTTTTCCATAACTTGTGATACCGAGATTTGATTTGTATCTTTTTGACAATATCTTTATTAAACCATGGTGGATATTTCTTTTTTACAGGCTTAGACTTAGGAACCGAATTATCTAATGCAATATAAAATAATCGATAATATTCTTCCACCATCGCATTTACATCTTTATATGAATTTAAGCTGTTCCAATTTGTATCCCTAAGATTCATGTATAGTTGATAAAAATTTGCTTTTTGGAAATTATATTGTTCACCAGCAAAGCCATCACGTAACGTAACTTCAGAATTAAAATAAATTTCAAGAGAAGGATGATGACCACTTTGCTGAAGAAGCGGAGACTCACAGCCAGTTACTGTCATATTTATGGATGCTAACACGAGATCGAGAGTGCGGTGGTTACTATTACGTACCTTATTATATAAGAATAAGGCGAATGGTTACACTGATATAAATTTAAATACATTTTCAATGTAGATTTTATTGTATTTGTGGTAATGGAACTTAAATCTAAGTTTTTATTTTGTTGTAACTGTTGTGAATATGACGTTGATTTTATATTAATTTTATTACTAGTAAATGTAAAATTGTTTATGTATGTCCATAGCTCTGTTAGCAAAATTATATTAAAATAAACTAAATAAAAAGCGAGTAGTTATATGATTTCCTTGAAATCTTTAAAACTTTAAAAAATTTAAATGTTCATAACAAAACTCAAAAATCAAACCTGCCCTTAAATTTACAAGTTGCAGATAGTATTAACGACTATTTTATTGATTCGGTGCAACGTATTGCGAAAACACCTGCAGAGCCGAGCCGTGCCTGGGGTGCAAAGCGTGCACAGCACCCGGGCGGCAAACTATTTGGGGCGGCAAAATGAAAAATGAAAGAAATTTAAGATAGGTATGCTTGTGCCTTGCGGCATTAGAAAATGCAAAATTTTTTATCAAGTTATAGTCTTGTGTCTGGCTTTTTTTCGTATAAAGGTAACTTGATACAGAGAAACGGTTGCATTTTTAAGGCGGCAAGCATACAATAATAATTTATTACTTATAATTTATTTTTATTATAAACACGTCGCGTCGGTGCCGTTTGCTATTGTACACGGTGATTATACCGACACACGAGTTATCGCTCTGTCGCTATGGTGCAGCGTCATGAAACACGAAACTATATAGATCAGCGAAATCAGCTAGACTAAGCGGCCCTCTTTAGACACAAAAATAATGAGTAAATTGTGTATTTGTGCTTTGTTGCAGCATGCTTCATGCTCATGCATGCCGCCGGCATATACGATAACAAACTTAAAAAGGGCAATTAGGGGTTAGTTTAGTTTGCGACTGAATGCTAGTAAGATTGTACTGAACTAAGCAGAAATAAAAAGGCTAAACGTTTCAAGCAAGAGCTAAATAATATAGTGCTTTTTAAAGTTGAAAGTTTTAAAACGTAAGTATTTTTCATTATTTTAAACATTTGAACTTTTCTGCTTATTTTTCTGTTTCGCTATCCTTAGAATTTATTTGTGCTTAATTCAGATGGCCGATGGCAGAAAGAGACTTTCCGGCTTTCAGTATCGAAAAAGAAAGTCCGAAAAAAACGAAATTAAAAAAGGACTGGCTGGCTCCTTAAAAAATTTTTTTGTTTCCACGGCGGCTGCAGCCGAACAACCATCAACAAGCCTGCAAGTGGAGGAAGAGCTTGATTCGAACAAGAACACGCATATGGAAAATCCAGAAATAGGGCAAGAAAATAATAAATCCGAGGCGGATGCACAGGACACACCGGATTCACCACCACCAACCGAGGTTGCTGCTGAGGACGCTGGGATGGAAATATTGAAAGATCCTGCTCTTTGGCCGCAAGTTTTAACAGATAACATTAAAATGTCTATTCTTGAATTGGGGCCATTACAATTGAAAAATATTGCATTTCCATTAGACGATTCAAACAGATCTTTTTCAACTACTTATTATGAGAAAAAATTAAGCAATAATGAAAAAGTTCCTAGAACATGGTTAGTTTATTCTAAGTCAAATAATTCTGTATTTTGTTTTTGTTGCAAATTATTTAAAGTTACTGATAATGTTTTTAACGATGATAAAGGTTATACTGACTGGGGAACACTTATCTCAAAATTTAGACAGGCACGAAAAAAGTAAGGGGCATTTTGAGAGTGTTAAGAAATGGGTCGAGCTAAAAAAATCGATTGAAAAAGGGACAACTGTTGACTCAGTCAACCAAAATTTAATTAAGTTGGAAAAAAAACGATGGACGTCAATTATTGAAAGAATCATTTGTGTCATACAGTATTTAGCTGGACAAAATGCAGCTTTTAGAGGAAGTAATCAAAAACTTTTCGAAAAAGGCAATGGTAATTTTTTGAAGCTAATTGAATCAATTGCAAAATTCGATAATATAATGGCGGAACATATTGGCAGAATTCAAAAAGATACCAATAATATGCCACATTATTTAGGTGATAAAATCCAAAATGAATTAATTTGTCTAATAGGTGAAAAAGTCAAGCAAAATATAATCGAAACTTTAAAATTGTGTAAATATTATTCAATTATATTAGATTGTACACCTGATGTGAGTCACGAAGAACAAATAACTGTAGTTGTCAGGTTCGTTTTCATTAATGATATTTCAAAGGGTATAGAAATTAGAGAGCATTTTTTAGGGTTCTGCCCAGTTACAGATACAACTGGTGAAGGACTAACGGCCTTTTTATTGAATTATTTAAAAGAATTAAATATTGATATTAAGGATATGCGAGGGCAGGGATATGACAACGGTGCCAACATGAAAGGCAAACATAATGGGCTGCAAAAAAGAATCCTTGATATAAATCCTAGAGCCTTTTTTGTCCCTTGTGCAGCTCATAGTCTTAATTTAGTTGTCAATGATGCTGCGAAAAGTTCGCTTGAAGTAACAAATTTCTTTGCTATTATTCAAGAAATATATGTTTTTTTTCAGCCTCCACCTACCGTTGGCATATTCTCATGAAAGAACTTCCTACCATAACTGTAAAACCTTTATCTGATACACGGTGGGAGAGTAGAATCGATGCCATTAAAACCCTTAGATTTAATTTAGAAAAAATTTATGATGCTCTCTTTTCCCTTTATAATGATACATCAAGAGACAATGACACAAAAAACCTTGCAAAGTCACTAATTAATAAAATAAAATCATATAAATTTGTGTGTTCTCTAGTAATTTGGTACAATATTTTATCAAAAATAAACACTGTAAGCAAAATCATGCAAAAATCTAATATTATTTTACCAGAAACTGTAAAAATGTTGACAGAAATTCAAATTTTTTTCATTGAAATACGATCTGAAGGTAGTTTTACAGCTATGCTTAATGAGGCAAAAAAAATTGCTGAAGATATAGACTGCGAAAGTGTTTTTCCAGCTGTAGGCTTGGTTAGACCGAGAAAAGCAAAGGTTTTTTTTTATTATGAACATAGAGATGAATCAATCGAATCACCAGAGTTGAATTTCAAAGTCAATTTTTATTTTTATATTCTTGATATAGTAATATCAAAATTAAATGACAGATTTGAACAGTTAAACGAGTGCAACTCCTATTTTGGCTTTTTAAATAATTTAGGCTCTTTATCTATAGATAAAGAATAATTAATGAAATGTTGTATGGATTTACAAATTAAATTAACCGATTCATCTACAAAACAAATGGATGTTAATGCAATTGATTTGTGCAATGAAATTGAAATATTGTCCATTTATAATAAAAGCAATACGACTTCGGCCAAGAAAACTTTAGAATACCTTGTGGCTAATGATTTAATTAGCAGTTTCCCGAATTTATCTGTAGCCCTACGAATTTTTTTAACGATGCCTGTCACTGTGGCTCATGGTGAGATCGTTTTCAAAATTAAAAATAATTAAAAACTATTTGAGATCTACTATGAGCCAGAACAGACTTACAAATTTGGCTGTAATAAGCATCGAGGAAGAGATCTGCCAGGCGTTAGATATGACGGATTTAATACGAGAATTTGCAATTAAAAAAGCAAGAAAAGTCGCTTTTGATATTTAAATTTAGAATTTATGTAGTTTTTAGTTCATGTTTATAACTTCTAAGTTACTAATAATAAATAATTTAAGCAATACTTTGTTTTATAACTATTAAAGCATTATGTTAGTTGTTTTAAATATTTAATTTTTTAATTTATACAAATAATAAAGTTTATAATAACCTTTATATTTTTTAATTTTTTAAAACAAGTTACAGTTATCAAGGCAACGCAGAATTTTAAAATTAACACTATTTACGTCTAAGGAGCTATACGCTATAGGGGCGGCAAACTATATCTTGCACCCGGGCGGCAGATACCCTTGGCTCGGCCCTGAACACCTGATCAAAATTTGATACAATTTTATAAAAGTAATTGCAAAGTTGATGTTAGTATGAAATTTTCCTTTAGCTTGGTGTCCGAAAATGACGTATCTAGGATCATTGAAACTATTACAACGAAATCGACTGGCACTGATGATATCGGAATACAATTAATTCAACTTTGTTGTCCTTACGTATTGTCACATATAACGCATATTGTTAACTACTGCCTGAAATACAGTGTATTTCCAAAATGTTGGAAAACTGCCTGTGTTATACCACTTCCTAAAGTGAATAACCCAAGTAGTTTCAGTGATCTTAGGCCGATTAGTATTTTACCTACACTTTCTAAGATTTTAGAAAGAATAATGGACACACAGTTGAGAAAATTTCTAAATGAACATGCATTACTCCCTGCTACTCAATCTGGATTTAGAAAAGGCTTTAGTTGTACAACTGCACTGTTGAAAATAGTTTATGATATATTGGTCGCCACTGATAATAGTCAATTAACTAGCCTTGTTTTACTAGATTTTACAAAAGCTTTTGACACATTAGATCACAGTATGTTATTGGCTATTTTACATTATGTTGAACTCAGTAATAATGCAATTCTTTTATTTAAGAATTACCTTTCCGATAGATCGCAGCTTGTCAGCTATAATTTACCAAGGGCAGTGATAATCACCCGCAATAATTTTGACAAATAACAACCCGAAAGTGCTTGCCTAGAAATAACCCGAGGCGAAGCCGAGGGTTATTTCTTAAAGGCAACGCACTTGAGGGATATTATTTGTCAAAATTATAAGGATTTATCACTGGCCGCGGTGAATTCGGAAAGATAAGTTCTTAAATATATTAGCCATTTTCTGACAAATTAATTTGACACTTCATTATAATAATATTATGTTGGTGGCACTGTAAGTCTATGTCAAATTTGAGGTTACCAGGTTAGCTGACGGAAAAGCTAACCTGCTAACCTCGAATTTGACTTAGATTTACAGTGCCACCAACTTGTGATAGGATACTACTGAAATTTAATTAGGTAGTTTCCATAGTGATTGAAAATCACCCTAGGGTCGTTTTCACTTGAAGTGTGGTCTGATTTGTCAAACTGAGTCACGTGATTAGAAATAATCAAATTGGATTGGTCTGCAATATATGTAAGAACTTATCAAATTAACAAACCAGAAATCTGAGATTCGCTCTATAAAAAACGGTGTGCCGCAAGGCTCAATTTTGGGTCCATTATTATATGCAACTTACACTTCTAATTTTGATACAGTTATAAAATCTTGCAGTGTTCACTTTTATGCCGATGATACCCAGGTTTACCATTCTTTTGATCCCAATGACATTATTACAGCAAACAATTTGATTAACACTGATTTAAATAATTTAATTGCATTGGCAGAAAACCATTCTTTGGTAATTAATCCCTCTAAATCTCAGGTTGTCCTATTTGGCGCGCCTAAGTCTCGGAAAGCTAAAGTTGACCAATTGAAAATTATGGTTAATAACACTCAGCTACCTGTTGTCGACGTTGCACGTAATCTTGGACTTTATATAGATTCTGATCTAAGATTCAAAAAACACGTTAGTCTTAGTATTCAAAAAGGTTATGCAAATTTGAAAAATATTTATTCTAATAGACACATACTTAATAAAAATGTAAAAAAGCTTTAGCTAGAATCCTTAGTTCTATCTCATTTTAACTTTTGCGATTCAGTATACGGGCCTTGTCTGGACAGTACTGATGTAACCAGGATACAACGAATACAAAACAGTTGTATAAGATTAATTTTTGGTTTAAGAAGGAGAGATCACGTTTCTCATAAGTTAAAAGAACTCAATTGGCTCAATATGTTAAAAAGAAGAATAGTACATTCGTGTTCATTATTTCATAAGATCATTATTTTCAAAACTCCACCATACCTATTTAAAAAGATTAAATTTCGCTGTGATATACATAATATTAACGTAAGGAGTAAAGGACTGCTTACGCCGCCTCTCCATACAACTAGCATGTTTTGTCGCTCGTTTTCATATAATATTGTTAAGTTCTACAACTCCTTACCATCTTTATTTAAGGAATCATCGTCTTCAAAATTTAATAACAGTATCTTCACGTATTTTCTAAATAACTGAATACCTTCTTAGACCAGTGGTCAGTTCAACAAATTGTTTTTGTTATAAACCTACAGGTAAACTGATAGTCATGTCACTAAGACACTAAATTATTTCTATGGCATATAAGTCACTAAATTAAATTATCTTGATGGCATATAAGTAATTATCTATTATATTAATTATTGTAACTAGGTTAAGTGGAAGAGCAGTAATTTTACCAAAATTACTGAACTTCGCCTTTTGTTATCTTGAATTGTGAATTCAATTGAAAGAATTGGAATTATTTATTTTGTGATAACAATAAAGACATTATTATTATTATTATTATTATTATTATGTTCCACTCTAAATAGAAATTTTAAATTTAAAATAAGCAGGTCATTCCCTTTCAAATTTAACAGGAAAATCTGTTTGACATATACATGTACCTATACTGCTACTATACGTAACATTTCGGTGGCTTATAAATTTATTTGGCTTTGTTGTACAATTACTTGTTTTCCTCCGATTTGAGAGAAAAATACATTATTCTGATCTGAAAGCTGCATTTCAAAGAGAGAACATTAAAGCACAATGTCTTTGTCTCAGGCTATTTCAAGATACAGTCCTTTTAGGATAACAAAAACGGCTACTTTAGTGTTGAGTCGGTCTTGGAAACAATAATTTTCTCAACAAACGTCACAAGCTATATTATATAGTAACTAGCAGTCCAGTGAGACAAATGTCTCATTTAATAAAACAAAAAAGACCGTTTTGCAAATATAACGCGTATTCACCACACGTACGTATATGACGTCATTGTTGGTAGCAAACTACCAGTCGCATTCGCCTTGATAAAATTTGCCTAGAATCTAACCTAAAAAGTTTGAATTAGGATAATTAAGTAAATAATTAGTGTTAGAGACTGAGATTCGGTTCCTGACCTGACATGACCATTCCAAACATATAACTTTCATAACTTTTTTCTCTATCTCTTACGGTTTGGCTGCTGAAACAGCGTCCCGGACGGACGGACAGACAAGTCTATTAGATAAAGGATTATTTATTTTTCTTGAACTGAGTGATCCTATTTGAAATTAACTGCTTCGCCCTTAAACTCAGTATGCTTGTCCCCTCGAAGAAGCCCGTAACCCCTAGAAAGCGCGTCGCTAGGTGGCGGATAAGGGAATGTTTCCCAGAAATGAGTGGTAAGTGGGACCACTGTGGTATATTTTTCCATGAGAATCCAAGGGAGCAAAAAATATAACACATTATTAACTTTAAGTTCTTCCCGGTACACATACTTACGCTAAGAACTGCTTTTTGTGCAAAACAAATAACTAATCTATTGCTAAAAACAGTGTCGATTCTATTTCTTAAAGCTATTGTAATAATGGTGATACATATAGCCAAAACTACTTACTGGTTGCAAATGAATGTAAAAACAGGCAACACTTAGTGTGGCTCGTTTTATTATACCAATTGCTCTTTGAAACTTAATAATTACGGAATTAAAGGTTGAAACACGTTATCAAGGCACATTTTCCGTGAAATATTTCGCCTACACGAGATTGTAAATTAAGAACAAATGTTTTAATTTAAATTTACAAATTTAATTTTTTTGTTGTATTTGCACTTAAAGTGTTAAAAATTAAGGAAATTATAGACAGCAAGGATGCCCATTGGGGCTAAATTTCCAAATCTTAATCAGCACTACTTAAATCTAACATAGTGGCAATATTTGATTCTCTTTTACGTTATTCTTTATGTTTCAACAATTTTTGATTCACAAAAGCTGAACTGAAAATAATCTAAAATAGCAATTGTTATAATAATAATGCTCAGTTACTTTCTTATTCACGTTAGTACTGATCTAAATATATCATCTTCGTGAATATTAAAGTTGAATTATTATTAAAATACTCTCTATAGTTTAAATCGGCATTTTAGTTTTCAATTCCTTTCATATTAATTCAACAAGTTTTATCAATTTGGGTGATTTTATTAGTTGCTACAGTAACTGTCCCTTCATCTGCTTTAGCGAGGGCGTTATGAATTTTTAAGAAACTTATTTGTGTTGTTTAAGGCAATCGCAATACCTACATGTTGATTCATTTTCTTGCAGTAATTGTAATAAAGCTTGTACGGGCTAAACTAGTCAAGTGGTTGAAAGTGATAGGAAAGTGAAGACAAAATAAAAAAAATCTGTTTACTTATTCGTGCACGAGCAATTCCGTAAATGCTATTTAAATTAATTCACTTCATTTCGCAAGATTTGTCTAAACACTTTTTGCAATTTCAACTGAATTTGGAATTTTAATTGCAATTTTAACTTCCACATTATGCACAATTAAAGCATTTAAACAGGTTTCTGCATAACTGTCGCTCTTACTCCTATTTTTGTTAATTAATAAAATACTTTAATGTCGCTCCCACTTCCGAATTTAAGCCCAAAATTCCCGACGTGTGCTGGTTGTCAACGTCGCAAAAGAAGAAACATGGAGTCATATTATTTTAACATCAAAAAGCACATAGTTCGAGCCTCACATGCAATCTTAACCAGCAATAGTTGTTTTGAATGCAAATTCTACTTTTCACCCCCACAAGCAACGACCATAGTCACCTCACATGCAGTCTTAATTAACCGATTTCTGTGCGTTCAACATCCAAAATAGCGAATCCCTACAACAGCAAAAATATTTTTTTTTCAAAGTATTTTTACCTACAAAACTATAATAATTGTAAAGGGAGACTCGATCGAGCTAATGAAGTTTTCATTGTTATTATTATTATTAAAGGGCAATGTATTTTTGAAGCTTCTTTTACTTAAGCCATTTTAAAAAGTAGTTTTCTCTACAAAAGTCAAACTATTTTACATTGTAATTGACTATTTTTCTTCTTGTTTTTACGCTTTTCTTCTCTTTTGGTGAGTTTCGGTTACTAATGAGCCTGTTTTCACTCACACAGCTATTAACATGTTTTTATTTGATCTCTTCAAGCTTCAACTATTCTTTCGCAAGAAATGGAAATAGAAAATCTCGACTGGTCGTAACATTCCGACACTGTTAATATTTATTGAACAATGAAAGTATTCAATACTTTACAACCATATCGCCTTTACAGATACGCATATTTTCCCTTCGGGGAACCTGGAAGCGCTAGAGAGCGCGTACCCAGGTGGCGGATAGACGAATTTTTTTCTGATTTTCTAAACAGGAAGCGTAGAATTTGATTATTTGAAAGAGAGCAAAGAAAATATTACACATTAGTAACTTTAAGGTCTTCCTGATATATCGACATCATGGACTGTTTTCTGTAAAATAAATATAACCGAAACTATTTTGTGTGCAAGTTGCTCTATTGAAACTGATTAATGCAGGAATTTTAAACGTTAAAGCACATTTTCCTTGAAATCTCTCGCTTGAAATATCTCGCCTACACGACAGTGTAAATTAAGAACAAATGTTTGAATCCAAATTACTTATTGCTTTAGTCGTAATTCCGTCAATGTCAGTTACATTACGTGTACATTTAAAATGGTATTAACCACTTTTAAGTTGATTTTAACGGATTTGCACTTACAGTATCAGAATTTCACCTGTTTGAATAAATACGGGGAAGTAATAATAGAAACTGTTTATCCCTCTAAATATTTCAATCTAACGCTGTTGCAATCTGTGATTCCCTTCTACATGCTTTTGCAATCACCTGCCAACTTAAATCAACATTTTATTTTGCAAACCAAAAGCCTCATTTAATCATCGTTATTCATATTCCTAAAGCATAGTTTTTATACTTGGACGATGCTATTAGTAGCTGAAGTAACTGTCTCTTCGCCTACTTCAGCAACGGTATTATTAGGATTTTTACGAAACTTCTTTGTGCCATGTAAAGCAATCTTGAACCCTACATGTTAAATCGATTTTTGCAGTAACTGCAATAAGGGTTATACGATATAGGCCAAATTACTTAGTAACTGTAATATAGATCAATTTACTTGTGCTTTTAATTGGTCGCACAAATAACTTGATTGAATATTTTTTCCTTAAATATGTGGCCTACAGGATAGTTTGCAGGACATATTTGAACAAAATCGACATACTTATTCGTGCACCAATAGTTCCATCCAGTGCTCTTTAAATTAACTCAATTTGGCAAGATTCGACTAAATAGCACTTTTGCTGAATTTGGAATTTTAATTGCAATTTTAACTTCCACCTTATGCACAATCAAAGCAAGCAAACAGGTTTCTGAGCAACTGTCACTCTTGCTCTTATTTTTAGTTAATTATTAAAATATTTTACTGCCACTTCCACGCCCAACATTTCCGACGTGTGTTGGTTAGCAAAAAAAAACCTAGCTGGGGCCGATTTTAACACCAAACCCTGAAAGATTATCACATACAATATCAACTATCAATTTCAAAAATGCCATAATTGCACCCTTACTTCTCAGCTCTGATTCTTTGGTGCAATCACTTTTAACACGTTGGTAGATATGAATTGTTGTAATATTTACTTGTGTGTTTGCTTAGTTCGTTATAAATATTCTGTTTTTTTTAGTATTCGTCTGAATATGGGCCTTTGAATAAATCGGCCGTTTAAATATAATAGTTCTAAATATTTCTAGAATCGAACCGACCCCAAATTATCTAAGGGGCCGGGGGTAGCTTTATAATCCCGTGCGTGTGTGGCTGTGAAATGTCGTACCAGAGAGGGTGGCAGTCCACGGCATTGAAGTGTTGCTTGTTCTAATTATGTGGATTAATAAAGAAAGAGGTGAAAGAATAAGGTTTGTAATAGATATTACTAATTGGGTAGCTTCACAATGGGGGTAGTAGGTAGTTCTATTACGCAGCCGAGTTGAACAGTGTTTTATGATTGGTATTACTGCATTAATTGTAGAGAGCTTTTTGTTGGGTCGTTGCTCATCGTTATTATTGGGTTGGTGCCCAATCGGTTCGCAGATAGTACAATCGTGCCTGGGAATGACAGAAATCTCTCCAGATGACCAGTAAAACTTAACCTGATAAGCACCTAGCTCATCAGTGATCCAGGAAGCGCACCTGGATAACCATGGGATGCTCATTTCCCACCAATTCCTTGCGATTTCGGTCTTCTGCGACTGAGGCAACCGTAAATGCAAATCACACTGACATGAGTCCATTCGGCTAATAGAGCTAGATGCGGTAAGCATCCATCGCAGGTACATCATCGGCGATGCACCCAAAGATTATTTTTGAATGAGACATTCCACCAGACACTACGTGGAAGCGCCGCGAGAGCGGCAAAGCTCCCTGTAAGTACCATAAGTACCGTTTATTCTTGTATGCATGCCTGGTTGTGGAATTTTAATGTATTGTGTTTACAAGCGTGTGTGACCACATGCCACCTAAAAGGGCCCGCTGATCGCATTGCTTTCCCCCCGTATCGTGTGTTCGATGCACAACTCTTAGACCGAAGGGGCGTTGCGATTTTTTTGAGAAAGTCATCAATCCGTAAATGTATGAATGCGGGCCGATCTAAATCGAGGAAAAAATAAATTAGCCCCGAATTCTGTGTGCCTACACAACTTTTAATTTTTTTCTTGTAGTGGCCATAATATGTTCGCAGCATTTACTACAATTTCAAGGGTTTTGCGGAGAGGGAAGTATTTCAGTTACTATGTATCTTGCCAACACCAGACTGAATGGATTTTATTAAGAAGATACATTTTTACATAAATACAATTCTAAATAGTGATTTTTTAAATTCTTTCACATATGTAGATGTTTTTGAAGAAAATGCAAGGGTCTGCAAGTCAGTATTTTAGAAAACGGTGGAAATTAGTTGCGTTCGTACACGAAAGAACAACTCTGGAACGTATTTTGTCTGGAAGTTTGTGAAAATTTCAACGATACACAAGGTGTTTCAATAACACGATGCCAAGCTTACGACGGTTATAAATTACTTTGAAACAAAACAGTTTGTATACCCTGCCCGCCAAGTGCAAGAGAGTAGTTGTAGTCACTGGTAGCTCACTATAAGAAACCATGGCACCACCATAACAAACCAGTCATTCAAGATTTTTTATTCTCAAAAAAACATTTTTTTGTATTTATTTTTCATCATTCTCATTTTAAAGCTTAAACAAATCACGCGTAATTTTTATTTCATGAATATAACTGTACAATAAGCGCTGCTTGCTTTCACCTACGCATTGGTGCCACATCGCAGCGGCTCCTCAGATTTTCAACAATTTATAAACTGCAGTGGGTGCAGTGGCAAAAAGTGGCTCAAAAGATACGGTTATTTTACGATTCAACAGGAGCCATCACGGCGAAGGCTCAAGCCTCACGCAGTCTCAGCATGACCTGGCCCTTGTAATAATGCCCGTGTGTCGAGTAGCCGATGACAAGTTTGTCACGTATGCCAACTTATTGAGTTCAGACGAAGAAACTCCGCGCCCGCGCGGAGCATATGAAGAATGCAGTGTGTACAATTCTGACAGAAGATGCGTTGTATCTTGGGATTCTCACAAAATAATTACAGTATGATCTATTTTATTACACTCATAACTGTCGCACATTTTGAAATAATATTTATTACTAGGCCGTAAACTTTGGTAAATTTTTGCCAGTTCGTATGCGAAATATTTAATTTCGGGATATCGGAATCTGTCTTTGTCTGTGACGGGGTAGAAATGCATTTTACATCCGGTGGTTGGCTCTAGGGTGCCTTGATGTCAATTTGACGCATTTGTCCTTGACCAGGGTACGAGCAGATCGTTGTCCCATCTCACTCTAAGTTACTTTAGAGTGCTCTATTAAAGGACAAATACGTCAAATTGACAACATCAACATTTTCCACGAGCCGCCACATATTATAGTAGAACTTTTGATCAGATTAGATTTTTTTTATTGGGGAATTTTGTTTGTTGCCTTAACTACTAGGTCTTATGGCACTACATTTTACAGTGGATGTTAAATGTAATTAAAAACTTGTATTTCTTTAAGGTACCTAACTAATTAAGTCTGTTAATTTAAGTACATAAAATTCAGTACTAGACCTGATTTATTTTTAAAAAATGTTAGCTCTTCTTTTTTCGTCAAATTGAAACTTTTTTGTCAAAAAACATATATATATTAAGATACGCAAGCACAGTTATTTAGCAAAATGCCTTGAATCTATTAACTTTCCAAAAAAACTAAAAGCTAAAACGTTTTCAAATAAATCAGGTTTAAGAGTACATTATTTATAATCAAATTCTCATTCATTAGAGTTCTATATTTTTATGAGGGT
This sequence comes from Agriotes lineatus, assembly GCA_940337035.1. NCBI lineage: Eukaryota > Metazoa > Arthropoda > Insecta > Coleoptera > Elateridae > Agriotes > Agriotes lineatus. The sequence continues at coordinate 96,946 of CALNHX010002816.1, forward strand.
TGCTAATTTTGACCCCTTAAATCATACGTCATTTTTTTAAAATTATAAATGAGTCAGGAATCGGCTATTAGTAGAACACCACGCCAATTTTCCCTTTAATACCATTTTTAGTTTTCAGCCAAATGACAAACCTAATTTTAACCTCCGCTTTTAAGAGGATGCAACTTACGGGAGAGGGATCTAAAAGAAAAAGTTTATATGCAAAATGTTTAGTTTTCAACGCCCCTATAAACTCCTTAAGTTTGGCACCAGGTTTTTGAAACAACCTGTATATCTATCTCTGGTGGGGGATCAGATAAAAATACACGAAAAATTTGAAGTTTGAGATTTTACATACGCAGCAATATTGTAACCACAGAATGTGAAAAAACCACTACAAAGTGAGTGGAAGAATAAATACACATTAAAATTCGTTTGCTAAATAATATAATACGGACTAATAGGTATGTGAGTAGATAAAACAATAATTTGTCATACTTCGGTACAGACTTTAAGGAAAATTCATGTGCCAAGCATGGTGTTCAACAACATAATTTAGGGGTGTTTCCTTAAAAGTGCTTTCTTAAAATATTCTTCACAGATTCTTCATCGATAGAGCTCATTACGTTTATTGTTTTGACATCGTTCCTTGGAATATCCCTGCTTGTAGTAAAATCTCCAATTTTTTTGTGAACAATACCATCATAACATATGGTACTGTTGTGGATTCAATATTTTTATCTAGTCCTCCACCAGAGATAGTTAGAAAAAATACATACTTTTTACGGTGGTTATGTGGTGTGCGAACACAACTAGCTCCTATTTGCAAAAAAAAGTAGTTGTACTCTCCCTTTTATAAAAATTTCTACGTTATAAACTAGGGCCAAGAATTAGAAATAACACCCCTTTATATTTGCATTTACTTGAAAATGTCCACTAAGCAATTGTATAGCCTGTTCTTTTTTTTTAATAAACTGCGTTTAGCCCCATGTTATTGAGGGAAATGGGGGCGCAAACCCTTTAAATTATACACAAACATAGCCCCAACAAGAAGACAGAAAGACTACAATAATTTAAATAATAGTTATTTTGAGTTACTAACGCATCAGGGTGATGGCACAATGAAAATCAGAGTTAAAAATGGTCATGCAATCAGTGTTAGACCATTTAATGTGAATACGTAATGATTCAAAAACAGCCAGAACACTTTAGTGTCACACCTACTCAATTTTGGTTCAAAATCCCAAAACAATAAATTAATATCGAATGGAATCGTCGATAATAGCAAAAAACATAAGAATGCCTCACATGCAGTCCCGGAACACTTTAATGCCACCCCTACGTCCCAATTTTGTTAAAATTTACCAACGCGTATTGGTCAACAACAAAAGAACAATATCGAACCAAAACACTGGCAAAATAAAAACATGGGGTGCCTCACATGCAGCCTGGTGAAAATCCTGTCAAATCGGGAGGGCGCCTTCGGGTCTTCCCCGGCGTCCACTTTCTTCTTGCACATCTTATTGCCCATGTTGCACCCTCGAACTAATTACCGCAGTCACTAATCACGCACTTGCTCCGCGCAGTGTGTTATTGGGTACCGACCTTAGCGAACTAACTTTCCTCTGGCAGGTAAGGCTAACTGCTGTCCCCCTGAATCTTGTGCTACGTGCGCCGCTGCCACTCTTTTATAATTAACTTTTACATCACTTAGCTGGTGGCGCTCGCGGATGGATATGGGTCAAGTCCAGCCCCATCCTTGGTGCTGTTCTTCGGCGAGGTCTTCGGTTTGGGCTGAAACCGTTTGTTCGGTTTGTTTACAGTAGCGGCTGAGTCACGGCTTTTTATATAGACTACGCGATGCCCATGGCTCGGCGGCCTAATCAATGGCAATTAATCTGTATGTACGAACTATAAAGCACCCAATTTGCATAGCTATAGCGTCACTGGTGCAGCGTCTACACGCAAAGGTCATCTACATAAAACTATTAAGTAATAATACCTTCGGAAAACTACCGAAGTTGGACATTCCAATACGGTTGACGATAGTTGGTTGAGTGTTTTATTACGAAGTACATATTACTAATAATAATAACTCTATTCCTTTTAATATAAACATTTAAATTAATACATTAAAATTAACACAATGACTATTGAGGCTATTTTTGTAGCGATGGGGCTACCACTGTTTGCTCTAATAATAAATTTTGCATAAAAAAGAGAAGCGACTGATTGTAAAACGCCACTAAAGCACTACCACAATTTGGGTGAGACTTGGGGGTTCTTCTAAGGCTTGACGCATCAGAAATAAAAACAACTGAATTACGGATCTCTCCCTTTCGCCAGAATGATGAATGTAGTTATTTTGAACGATTTAAAATTGCTACCGACTAGGGGTGGGCGATATTAACATTTATGTATTGATATTCGACATCAAAATTATATTGATATTGTCGAAATCGATATTTTAAAAATATTCATATAGGTATTGATAAGTATCGAATCGCTAAATATCGATACTCCATATATTGATCTTCGATATATCAATATTTGTCATTATGTGTGTTATATTGAAATTCAATTTCCGATACTTTTGAAATGTGTCAACGTGGTGGATGCAACTCACCCATGACCACAAGGCGGCAACGGGGCGCAAACAGTGCAGGTTCGAGCATTCTTTGACCCAGTGGCGGAGGCAGGCAGTTAAATTTAAAGGAACAGAAACTTACTGACCTTTATATCTCATCGATAACAATAATTGTACTCACCGGGGGTGGCCTCCCACTAGCCCCTCCGTACTGCTGGCAGAGACGCTACAATACTTGGCCTTGCATCAGGCGCCATCAACCCTTTGGCTCCTCATCGCTGCCTTCATTGGCTGGGTTAGCTGTCGGTACCTTTCGCTAGTACTGCCCAATAGTAATCCACTAGATCAGTGATTCCCAAACTTATTTGGCCTACCGCCCCCTTTTCAGAAAAAAAATTATTCAACGCCCCTCGGAAATCTATATTCTTTAAGCGAACAAACAGAGAGATATTGTAGTACTCATAATTATCTATAAGAGTAGTTCTAGGTACGAAATTATTTTGAAAGAAGAAATTAATTAGCAATTAAAAATTACAAGGGGGGATTTATACATTAAAAGTACAATTGAAGAATTGTTTAATGAATAATACATTAGATACAATTACTGTTAAATTGTGAATAGTTTATTAAAAAGGTGCGAGCATATAAGTTGATTTAGTTGGCATAGTTGCTTGGTAACATCAGAACTTAGATTTTAATTTTCATTAGCTCACAATTGGAATAACTAAAGTGAAAGCTGAACTCGAATGATTCTCTAAAAAAGTCAATTATGAAGTGTTACAATAAAATATATCATATAGAAATTTGGTATAAATCATTATTGATAGCGAAAACGATATTTTTAAAATAGCCGATTTTTTTCGAATTTCTAACCTGTGTTTTGAGTAAAAGCAAATTTGAATACGTAATAAAAACCTTTTATTATAATGGTATTTACTTTCTGGATGGTGTGTTAAAGGGTGTAATAAAGTAAAATTAAAGAAACGGAGAATAATAGCTATTTATGCAACAAGTGCTAAAAGTTGATGTTTATGCACGAGACATGAAAATTATGAAACGAAGCCGAAGGCTGAGTTTCATAACAATGTCGAGTGCAACTACACCTTTAGCACAAGTTTGCATACAATATTTTTTCTACGACCTTAAATTTTCTGTTATTAATCCATAAATGTCGATTTAACAAAGGTTTGCATTTATGACAGTTATAATTTATGTCATAATAAATAGATGGCCTTGACGCGCAGGTGAATGTTTGTGGAGCCAGTACTGTCAAAGTCAGTTATCAAAGGTAATTAAAATAGTACACATCTGACTTTATTCATTACATAACGCTTTAATTATTTAAAAGACACTTTACCTCTAACTCAAGAAGTAACTAGAATAACTTTACAACCTCACTTCCAGTTCGATATTGTAGTTTTATAACCGCACTTCACTTTATAACACATGTGCTAAAAGTAAACAGCTGATCTCATTTTAAACACTCTAAATTATAAAACGTCAATTTTAGTGAAAAAATCTAGCGCTAAAAGGCCTACTTTTAGTTGTGGTAGTAGAAAAACGAATTTTAATAAGGGTAAATAGTCTTTATGGAATAAATAAATCTGTAACTTGTATTTTGTGTGTTTATTTGGAAAATAATGTTACACTATATTACACAACAGATGAAATATGTACGAACGGTTTTTCTAAATCTTCGTATCTTCTCTTCTTTTTCTAAGCTTTCACCGCCCCCTTATTTTTATTCACCGCCCCCCAAATGCACCCGAAGCTGCTATCGCCCCCTTGGATCGTTTCACCGCCCCCCAAGGGGCGGTATCGCCCACTTTGGGAATCACTGCACTAGATTAACTATTGTCACAACCCGTACAGAGTCGGTAATGACTACCGTAGTATACTGGTCTTTCACAGTACAGCAATTACCGTAAATCTTGCTATTGCTCTAACGGGGCTTATAATTTGGAACTCCATGCTTCCGGTGCGGAACCACATGCTTCCGCGAATCACTGTGCGAAACATCGTGCTTTCGCGGGATTCTACTCTAGCGAAGCAAGAACCTCTGACGTATACCGGTCGCTAGAAAATACGCATTGCCGCCCTCGCAATTTCGCCTCACATTGTTGCATCTCATCACCTGATAATTAATTATTGGTTGGGATATAATCGCTTACGCCAAGAAATAACTACGCAAATAGCCCACTTTAACTAATACGTCGCACCTCTAGCACAACCCCAAACGTTCTGTCCTATTTTTAATTCCATTGCTAACCGAGCCCCCTTCGACATGGCGCATTAGTTTCACATGTTCTCCGGGTCCCTGAAACAACGGACCGCGAGCCCAATACATTCGCCAAGATTATATTACATTCCAGGGCTCAAAACATGCCAGAAATGGCAAACGTACTAATTAAAACTTATAAATAATGCGCTCCAAAACCGTCAAACATTTCATCCCTAACAATTATATCAATAAATATCCTAAAAATATGGAATCGATAAATATCGATATTCGATATATCCATATTTGTCAATGTACCAATAGATATCGTAAATTATGGCAATATCGATGTATATCGCATCTATAAATATCGATGTTCAATATATTGACATTCAATATATCGCTATTTGACAATATATCGATAAATAACCTAAAAATAGCGAGGTAGCGATGAATAACGAATGTATAAATATTGATTATCGATATTCGATATTTCTATATATGGACATATCGATGCAGAAATAATGTTGATATGGAAATAATATGATATATCGCCCAGCCTGACTACCGACACACGATTCCATTAACGTGTATAGCACTAAACCGTGCTTACTACAAATATGAAAATAAGACAGCAGCAGAGCCGAATCAAGAATATGTGAGGCCCAGGGCTAAATTTTTTTAGAGGCCCCATTCCCATTTATGCAACGGGTACAAAGGAATCTAAATGATTAGAAACCGCACTACGAGTAGATTATAACCTTCGAATCTTTTCGAGGCCCCCGAAATTCGGTGTCCCGGGGCTGCAGCCCCCTTAGCCCCCCCCCCCCCCCCTTAATCCGGCTCTGGACAGCAAGCAGGGACAAAATACATTTAAATACAAGGACGAAGTAAGTCTAATCATAGACTAGTAATGCCGTCTAGTTCTAGACTTTCTAGAATCTTGTCTTGTCTAGAATATCAAAACAAGACTGCCCAAAGTATTTTCTAGAAATTTCAACCTAAGGCAACATTCTTCTTCTACATGAAACTCAAATTCTAGGTAATTTTCTAGATTCTAAATTAACTAGTAGGTTGTAGATAATATAAGTTTTTTTACTGCCATACATTATTAGGTAAGTTCAAAGTTTCAGTAAAAATTATGTCATTATCAATTAAGGTTTACTTATACTTACTTACGTACTCAATAAATGTAGATAGACGATAGTACAACATATTATAGTTTATTCGAGAAAATTATCATAAAAAATGCATGGTTAAGCTAATATACCGATGGGGCCACAATTATATATAACAGCAATGAGATAACATGAACAAGAAAATAACACGTATTGCTTGAGTAAGAAGGAGATAAACATAGTAGTAAATATTCGAGTAGGCATGACGCTTATTTTAATTATGACGTAAGTCAACTAAACATGCCTACTAACATAATTTTATCGTATGGTCATCTCTTTCTTACTCAAGCATTTTATTTTGTTGTTCATGTTATCTTATTGCTGTTATATATAATTATGGCCCCTTCTTAATTACATATTTGTAGTAACACCTCTGGCAGCAAATTTTTTCCTTTTACATTTATTTTAAAAAACATGGGGTAAAAATATATTTCGACATTCCTGACTTCTTCATTTTACAAAAAGTTTACGTAATCTGTAAGTTAAAATTAGTATTACACACTATGATCACATAATAGGTAGGTGAGTGAACGAAATCATTCACCTCAAATCATGCAAAAAATTATAAAGATTCTTGTTTTCGTAGCGATCTCAACCAATCAGAAGGCTGGATTTAGTTAAGTTATCTTGCATAATTTCGATTATACAAAATCGATTATACTAGAGTAACTTAACTAGGCGACGCAATACATAACTATTGTCAACTTGATGTTGTTTTCATGGAGATGACCTTCAGCTAGGTTAATACGAACAAATCGTGCTGCCAATAAAGTATTTATTTGATTCTAATATTAAAATTTACTGAAAAAATAATCAAATCGAATACAATGCGTACTTCGAACAGGTTATACGTCTCAAACTTCCTGCACAATAACAAATCGTGTCAGTTTGACAGAATAATCCTCCCGCTGATGCGGCCGGACTATTTAACCTGTCAAACTGACACTCTTTTATTATTGTGCAGCAAGTTATCGACATATAACCCGATAATATCGAAGTACTTATAGTATTACCTCTGAGAATACTATTCATTAATCACGTGATCCTTTTTAAACCAATTGGAAGCATAAAAACCCTTGGATACATGTGTACCACAGCGATGAAACAAAACAAAAATTTTTATCACCTTAGTGTGGTCTATTGTTACGCAAAAGTGTGAAAATGTTGGTTTCCCTTCTGTCAATTTTAAGTCTATGTCAAATTCGAGGTTAGCAGGTTAGGTTTTGTGTCAATTTGTGTCAAAACTGACGGAAAACCTAACCTGCTAACCTCGAATTTGATATAGACTTAAAATTGACAGCAGGGTAACCAACATTAACAGTTTTTCAATTCATTGTATTCTCTCACTAAATACAACTCGCGGTATAATTAGTAATCGGTAATATTTCTCATTGAAACCGAAGGAGCAAATTCAACTCGTCCTTCGGACTCGTTGAATTCGCACCTGGGTTTCATTTCGCACCTCGGTTTCATTTCGCACCTCGGTTTCATTTCGCAAATATCACTAATAATAATCATACCACTTGCGGTATTATGGATGAATATATATTATAAATTCAATAGTTCTAAGTTCCAAAAAGAAGAAAATCCTGGTGTAGGCAAATCCCTTTCAAGTTCTTAATTTTTTTAATTTATCAGTATCATTGTTAGGGTAGTAGTTGTTTTTTTATTTTGTTTAATTATGCATCTATCATCATCAGAAAAAGAAAATGTTTTGGTTATTTAAACTATATTTAAGCTATAAAAAGAACTTACTCTGTTATTAAAATAGACTAGCAGTCCAGTGAGACAAATGTCTCATTTAATAAAACAAAAAAGACCGTTTTGCAAATAGAACGCGTATTCACCACACGTACGTATATGACGTCATTGTTGGTAGCAAACTACCAGTCTCATTCGCCTTGATAAAATTTGCCTAGAATCCAACCTAAAAAGTTAGGATTAGGATATAATTAAGATAACAATTAGTGTTAGAGACTGAAATTCGGTTCCTGACCTGACATGACCATTCCAAACATATAACTTGTTTCTCTATCTCTTACGGTTTGGCTGCTGAAACAGCGTCCCAGACAGACACGTCTATTAGATAAAGGATGATGTCATATCACTAACCCTTGTTAGGACATCAATTATGAAATTTTTATATGCAGTTTACGATTAATTGCCAAAAGTGAGATTTTGTTTGTTGTACATTTCCTTGTATTTGGCTTTTTCATTTAATTTTCTTAAAATTGTTTTGTTTTTATTGATTAACTCCTTTTCGGATTGTAGTTGTTTTACTCTGTTTTTCTTTCTATAGAAAAAGAATATTTAGTAGTAATTTCCTTTTATAATTAAGATTTAAAACAACTTACACTGTTTTTAAACAGGTTGACCTTCATATTAGTACTTCTCGTAAGATCATCACATATAAAATTGTTAATTTGTAGTTTACGATTTTAAATTGCTGAAAGTGGTTTTGTTTTCTGTGTTTTGTGTGCAATTCCTAGCTTTGGCTACTTCCATTTAGTCTTAAAAAAATGGTTGTTTTATATATTAACTCCTCTTAGGATAGTGGTTGCTTGCATTATTCTTAACCTATAGAAAAGAAAATTTTGTTTGGTTATATAATAGTTTTCCTATAACTAAGATGAACCTACTTTGATTGTGAACAGGTTGATATAGATGATTTCATGTCTGTATATTGGTTAGGACTTCGCATTTAAATTTATTAATTATTTGCAATTTTTATTACATTGAAATGCCAAAAAGGTCGAATACTTAACAATTGTAATTGTGTTGCTTAGAAGGATTTCATATTATTTATGTTTTTGTTTCATTCTTGTGCCTCTTTCTGGAAGAGAGGGGTTACTGTTATATTTAAAAGTTTTTATTTAATAATTTTATTACTTACCAGCCTCTACAACGCAACGTAAAACGAGGTTAACGCAAATACATACATACATACTATTGTTCTAAAAATCAATTTTTCTTTTAAGAAGTAGTGTAAGCCTTGGTTAACGTGTGGCCATTTTATTGTGTAATATATTAACTACTCAAAACAAGATAACAAAATTCTTTCAAAATCTATGTCAACAGAAGCTGTATGTATGTATTTGTATATATAAGAAAAGCAATATAAAATTTAAAAAGAAATTCTTATTTCTTATTATAAAATTATGCGCTACATTCAACCAATTTGATGGAGGTGATATGACCAAATAACAGGGCGAAATAGCTGTACAAAAATAAAGTCACCATCTTTCTTAACCAGCTATCTTTCTTACGTTCGCTACCAAGCGGGGTACATTTAACAGTTTTGGGGGCAAATTTTATTTAGATCTGGGCTCTAGTTGAACAATAAAGTATATTAATGTTGTAATATTTACTTTGGTGTACTTTGAGTTGTTTGCAAATATTCTATCATTCATTTTATTAGTATTCGTATTATTATGGGCCTTTTACCTTTGACTAAATCAACCGCTGGAATATAATACGTCCCAAATATTTCTAGAATTGAACCGTGTCCAAAGTTATTTTAAGGGACTGGGGGTAGTTTTAAAATCTCCATGCGCCTGGTGGGCAGTTAGCGACCGATATTGTGCATGGGCAGATGTTAAACCTGAGATAACCGACTGTGCGAACTCTGTGATTTTAACATGTTACCTGTGGTAAGTAATTAATATTATGTGAAGTAATAGACTGGATGAAGCAATACGGTCTGTAATAAACACTAATACCTGAATGGCTTTGCAATGGATGCTGTATGTAGGTTTATTGTGCAGGCGAGTTGAATCACTCGGAACCCTCTTTAGTGCACTATGTGCCAGGGTTAGCGATCATCTGGAGATATGATTAATAACGCTTGATAAGCAATTATCAGTGCTCCAGAAAGCGCATCTAGATAGCATGCGATGCTCGTTTTCTACAAGTGCCTTGTAATTTCGGTCTTTTGTGGCGGCGACAACTGTAGATGTATATCACACTGGCATCAGCTGTAATTATCCGTATTGCTGGATTTTACAGGCAGAACATCAGCGGTGTACTTGAAGATTTGTCCTGAGCGAGTTACTCTGCTAGACGCTGCGTGGGAATGCCGCGGGGGGGGGGGGCGCAAAACCCCCTGTAAGTATTATAATTTCGAACACGTACTGCTAGATGTCGTAATGTTTGTTTATTCGTGCCCGCTACTAAGCGGTGTACATTTGTACAGCAGTAACTTTTTGCATATTCTAAGACAGTTGTGAGGCAAATTTTACTTAGGTCTGGGTTCTAGTTAAATAATAAAATATATTAATAGTCACCTATAACCTTTATTTAAACTCTTATTGAAGAAAAACATTTAAAAATCCCGAAATGTAGCAACCGCCCGCTATCACGCGTAACTTATAGCATATTCTAAGAAAATGTTGGTGCAAATGATTAATTCGAGTTAAATGGAAAAGTATAGTAGTAGTCATTAGTAATCTATTAACTTTATTTAAACTGTTACTGAACAAAAACAAAATAGTTGCCCAAATTTAAAAATTGGCCGTTACCAAGCGGGGTATAGACGTACCTCGATATATTGTATCTAATATATTTTTCCTCCAAAATATACGTCAACACAAATAACATGTAGGGAACTTGAAAACTGTAAATTACAATTATTCATAACTACAGAAGTCAACAAATTGTTTGGGGGGAAAATTGACAAAAAAACTGACAGAGCGGCAAATGTGGCATTATAAGTGTTAACTGATCAACACTAAAAAATTGCAGAAATACAATGCGTAGCTCATTCTACCCGAGTGTGAACCCACCCCGTAGGATGCTCGCACATTTGAAATAAGTTATTTGGCTAATATAGACTCTTGAAACGATCTGGAGATTTGATATGTAGACAACACAATAATGAGATATTTTATTCTAGGCTTAAACTTAGTCACCCCCTCTAGAAATATGAAGGCGGCTACACTATTGCGGACGATAAAACCGTGACACAGACACGCAGGCAGGTAGGATTACGTTTATACATAAGGATTTTTAACAATATTGTAGTTTTTACTAATGGCTAAGTGTCTACGAGATTTTTATAATCGAAATATTTTCTAGAATGAAATATGGCGGAGGTATTTTTAACTATGTATGTATAGTCTATCGCATGCAAATTCAAGCTTGCATGTTGCATCTATGTGACTATTATCAATTTACACGTTCCTCAACTATATTTAACAAGTCGAACAGATGGGATTACGATAAACTTTTTTTTTAATGCGTTCTCCCCGGAAACATTAATCTGTCCTATTATTCTGGAAGCAACAAAACTACGTAAACAGGTCTAGGAACCTGTAAACTGATTATACGTAAGCGTCGCTTTATATGAGATAGACTATACATGTACATTAATGTTTGTAGGTACGGCTGGAAATTTGTAAGTTAAGTTGAAAGAAAAACTATAGTCTTTCATCGTGAAGTTGTAGCAGCCAACTTGTTACGTTGGCCAATTCATTGCTAATGTTAACGTTTCGCTACTGAAAACTGAAGTACCTTCTTCTAAAACATGTTAAGTTCCTTGCGTAACCCACTAGCAGTTGTACACATTAAGGACAATATTATCCGCGTTCTTCGTGAAATATAACCAGAATTATGCGAAAGAGTCAATGAAAATTGGGTTTCTTGTACACTCGCTACACAACGAAGCCGTGGTAATCACTTAAACGATATTATTTTTCAAATTGAAAAAAACACAATACCTATCTAATATAGACTTTGTTTCCTTTCAATTTAAAAATCTATTGCACTTATTGGAAAACCATTTACAATCTATCTTATCCAACACCTCCTAGTTATAAGGCTATTACTAGATCGATTTTAGACCTCTAAAGTGACCCTTTATCCACTAGTGAGATAAAAACCACAAGCTACTAGTGGATAAAGACCATGTCACTCACTACTACATTTTTGGTAGCACTGTCAAGCTATGTCAAATTCGATATTTGCAAGTTAAGCTTTGCGTCAGACTGTTTCAAATAACAAACAAAGCCTAATCTGCAAACCTTGGATTTGACATGGACTCACAATACACCTCAGTATTTTAAATTATGGTAGTAAATCGAATAAAATATCCTCACGTGTTTGTTCGCTCAAATCCTTGAGATTCGTTTAAAATTAATCATTACATTTTATGTAGAGTACTCTTTAGGTGAAATGATTTTTTATGGTTTTAAGTTAAAATTCACTTCTAGACAATCCGAAAACTTCTCAAAACAAATAATTAACAAATTTAAGCTGTGCATAATTTCATTTATTAAAATGATACTTCAAAATTTATCGTTTTACTCATAAATTTGTCTTGGTAATAATTGTTTATATTAAAAAATTAAAATTAATTGTTATATGATATTACAAGTACTATTTAATTTATCAATGTCTGTTTTATAACTGAATTTGCCGATTTTTTAGTTTTACTGCTTCTAAAAGTAGAATATCTTTAAATGTAGTTCGGTATGTAGTATTTTTGATGTGTTGAAATCGAATTATGTAACATATCTACTGCATGATCTGAAAGTGCTGTCTGAAGTCTTCCAATTTTATACCTTTAGGAAGGAATTCAGAGAACATAGTTTGTTGATTGAGATGGCCAGGTTAATATGTTTGGTAGTTACTGACGGGTTGAAAATTTGTCGAGAGGATGTTTAAGGTGGTCAGGGTTGGAGTAAGGTATGTGAGCAAGAAGGCAAGACCAAATTTTCTTGTGTTAATAATTGTAACCTACGCTAACTCACATTAAAAACGAACATAGCTGATGACTTAGCATTTACATTATGATATCAAGGTCAATGTCTAAACTAGTTTGCATTTTTTGTTAATGCAACGTGACTTACTGGACTGGTTTTTAATTTTTAGAGGCTGCGTATACGTAGAACTAAATTTACAATTACGACTAGTCAAGATATTGCAGCGCGATCTAAAATAAATCAGGAAATGCTACGTTTATATTAAAAAGTATGCCGCAAGGATGACTATTATGTTAAACTAAATGATATATATTGTTTCCTAAAATTTACTTAATTTATGTACAGTTAAACGTTATGTTGGGAAGTTATTGTTTTGTTTGTCTAATGTAGATCGCATTGCAATTATTATAATTTATTTGATTTTAATCTTGTCTTCTGTTTTATCTTTAATAAATCATAAAATATCTTTTTGAAGATGTTATGGTTTTTAAAGGTATTTCTAAATTGTTTGTTTTAAGTGCATTTTCTATCTTTTCGGGTAGCTTAGGTATGAAGAAAATTGTTATATAAATTTGGTTTTCTTTTTGCTGATTGTTAAATTCTTTATTTAAAGAAGAATTTTTAACGATTAATAAACATCTCATATAATTAATGCTTCATTTTGTATACATCACCTAACAACGCGCTTTTCACAACAATAAAAAGAGACTCCGGGCAAAAGTTCATGTCCCCTTTTAAAATAATGGAGTAGGTTTTGAAGTTTGATGTTTCTTGAAAAATAATACGTACGACAAACCAGTAAACGTAAAATCAGTAGCAATAAAACGCGTTTTCGTAATGTTTCTAAAGAACGAATTGTAAAAATTGTTGAAAATACTGTGTCAAAATCTGTTAACTGTTAACTACAGAAGTTCGATTTTGAAACACTCTAATCAATTTTGTAAAACACGACACTGCGTTTTTTCTGAATCGACGTCATCTAAAGAACACAGAGGTACTTGGCTGATTGGGAATTCAATATAAAAATTGTTGACAATTACAACGAAAGCGTAATAAAAACTATGTGGCCAAAATAATCCAGGGCAAGTATTACCACGAATTTAATCGTTCATGGATTCCATTTAATGAATTTAAAGGGGCACGAGATGCACGTGATGCAAAAAAGAGTTTCAATCTACTCTTAATCCAGACAGAAGAAAAAAATGATAGTGGCTTTAAGCGAATTCGACATTTACAAAATGATGAAGATACTCCTGACGGTCTTCAAAAACGTTTTTGCCATATTGCTGCAAACCTACCGGCGAGGAGGGGTTCTGTTGACTTTTATTTGTGTTCTGTAATTGAATTGTTTATTATTTTTGATCCACACAAATAAAAATATTGTGATTTACTTTTAACTCAAGCTTGATTTCCACTCCGAAATCAAAGGAATTTGACATTATAAAGCCAACCTCTTGTGTATTTACACACAAACATAAATGAAGTAAAAAACTTTTCAAAAAATATCCTACAACTTACCAATATCGATGAAACACAAAAACGGTAAAAGACACAAAAAGACTAACAAGACAAAACAGAAGCACCATCAAATGAAGAGGACACAAAGAAGAAAATAAAAACCCTACACAGACTTTCCAAAACGAAAACAATACTACTAAAACAATTACATGATAATAATTACACAAATCTACAAGAATATAAACACCTCATCTGTTATAACAAAACACTTCCATTAATCGATAGACTTCCTAAACTACATAAATCTAACACACCTTTAAGATCAATAGTAGCATCACAACGGCTTCTACTTATAAATTATCTAAATTTCCTTCAAAATCGTATCCAACATAACAAACAAAAATTAATGAAGCATTGAAAATTCTTGGCCTTTTAACAAATTTATCGATAATACTTTTGTTTTCTTGTTTCCTTAGGCGCAATATCCATATATTCTGTTATGGTATTGGTACAGGGGTATAAAATTAGATTAATAAGGTTAAAAGAATACAGTACTAAAAATTACAAATATAAATTTAAGTTTGAAATTGATAAAACACTGCTGGAGCTTGTGGTTTGAAATATCACAATTTGTTAAAACCCTTCACCACACAAATATTTAACAACTGCTAAATAAGTATTCTGACAGCCAAGCTGCCATCATCAGTAGCTATGAAACTTACACAGCAAAATGGCAACGATATGCTCGTGACCAAATCACAAATTGAAGTGAGTGATTCCCGCGCATTTTACAGCTATTTATACTCTCTGACTCGGAGGCCGTGGCCGAGGGCCAATTAACATGGCCGATGGTCGATTTTACTTCAACAAATCATACAAGATGGAGGAAGGTATAGGTCCGTCATCTTTGTTCAAAAGTTTATCATCTTGGTTCTTAAAAATGGTCAAACTTTCAAAAGAATTTAGTTGAAGTTCACGCCTTTACAATTTTTAGGTCATCTTCCTTTATACTATGACCCGTTTTGCAAATATGTTGGGCAATACTCGATTTTTCGAATCTGTTGTATCTAAAATGAGCTATATGCTCTTTAAACTTAGTACCAAAATCACGACGTGTTTGCCCAATATATGTAGAATCACAATGGGAACATTTAATTTCGTAAATTCCAGATCTCTCAAAGTCCTCAGTTTGTCTTTTGGATTTCCCAACAAATTTCTAATAGTGTTGTTTGAACCATACACAACTTTAGGGCCCAATTCTTTAAAAATGTTTGCTAGGCCCTTTGTAGCCGGGTGAAACGGAATTTTGATGTACTTGGGTCCTTCACTTCTAAGACTGACGAGAATTGTGGAATTTCGAACGTGCAATTTTGTTTTTTGTTTCCTAATCAAATTGTCGATAATTTTAGAAGGGAAACCATTGTACACAGCGATGCTTTTTATGATCTGAAGTTCAGTGGTATATCGATCTTTGTTTAAAAGAAAGTTTAACAGTTGCAACTTATTTTTATTTCTTATTACTAAGGTATCTAGAAATGGAGTTGTCCTTCGTTTTCCATTTCATATGTGAATTTTATGCTAGGAAATTTGGAATTTAACTAATTTCAAAAATTATCAATACTACATTTAGATAAATTCAAGACATCAAAAATATCGTCCACATACCTAAACCAAATCCTTAGGAAATACTCTGTGTTATTCTTAAATTCAGTTTCGAATTTTGTCATCAAAAGGTTGGCAACGAAAGGGGAAAGGCTGTTTCCCATTGCTGTTCCTTCGTGCTGTTGATAGAATTTTCCATCTATTTGAAAGCAATTCTGGGACATACAATGTGTAGTTAATCTAACTAGCTCGTCAATTTTGTTTCAATCCCAATTATTATACGTAATTAATTTCCGCAGATATATCATAGTTTGTGAGACTGGTACGCTTGGAAATAAAGAACAGACATCAAATGAAACTAGAAACTCGCTTTCACCAAGTTCCAAATCTTTAATTTTATTTATAAACTCCAACGAGTCTTCGACCGAAAAATAGTTTTGGAAGTTTCTAAATTCATTTGTTAACCATTTAGATAGAAGGTAAGTCGGGGAGTTGTTATCAGAAACAATAGGTCTCACCGTTTTGCGTGGCTTAAGTATCTTAGGTAAACAATAAATTTTTGACATTTCTGGATTAGAAGGAGTCAGCTTATATCTATGGGCTGGAGTAATAAGTGTGGGACAGGTCTTCATCACACCCTGTGTTTTAACAATCATGCTCCTTAGGGGAGGCTTTTTCAATGCTTTGTAGGGTCCATTGTTAAGCAATGTACCTACTCTATCAAAATAGTCCTATTTATCTAAAATAACAATCTTATTACCTTTGTTAGCCTTTAGATAAAACATCCCTTGTGGCGCAATACCTTAATAAGTATATGGTCTTTTTTAATCGATTCAGTGATTTCAACTTTTCTATCTCTCACGTTTTCCGAAATTTTAATTTTGCAAGCTCTTCTAATGAATTCTTTATACTGTTCATCTAAAGTGACAATTGAACTTTCGATACCGGCAACGATATCTTCTAAAGGTGGTTTAGTATGACCTAAATTGAATTTTAAATAGAAAAGCCAATTCGTCCTTATTAAAGGATTCTGACGACTCTTTTTTAACAATTAAATCCTAATCTACTCCTTGGGCAAATTTTAAAGATGTGTACAATGGTTTCCCTTCTAAAATTATCGACAATTTGATTAGGAAACAAAAAACAAAATTGCACGTTCGAAAATCCACAACTCTCGTCAGTCTTAGAAGTGAAGGACCCAAGTACATCAAAATTCCGTTTCACCCGGCTACAAAGAGCCTAGCAAACATATTTAAAGAATCGGGCCATAGAGTTGTGTATGGTTCAAACAATAATATTAAAAATTACTTGGGAAATCCAAAAGACAAACTGAGGACTTTAGAGAGATCTGGAATTTACGAAACTAAATGTTCCCCCATAGTAATTCTACATATATTGGGCAAACACGTCGTAATTTTGGTACTAGGTTTATAGAGCATATAGCTCATTTTAGACTCAACAGATTCGAAAAATCGAGTATTGCCCAATATATTTACGAAACGGGTCATACTATAAAAGAGGATGACCTAAAATTGTAAAGGCGTTAACTTCAACAAAGCAACTAAATTATTTTGAAAGCTTGGCCATTTTTAAGAACCGAGATAATTAACGTTTGAACAAAGACGGTGGACCTATACCTTCCTCCATCTTGTATGATTTGTTGAAGTAAAATTGACCATCGGCTATGTTAATTGGCCCTTGTCCAAGCCCTACGAGTCAAACAGTTAAAATGGATATCAAAATTATTAAAATGTGGTTGGCAAAGAAAGGAAATAGAATTTAAAATTTAATTAAATGAAGCTACATAAGAAACAGTAGGATTTTAACATAATTTAATATATCTGAAATGAAAAGGGAAATTAATGGCAAATACTTATTCGAAATATACTATTTAACATAGTGGATATTTGACATATAATACAGCTTCTATAGTGTGTTGGACTGTGAAATAATATAAGTTAGATCACTTAGGAGCTTTTTATTGATTAGTATGTAAAAATTTTATAACAAAAATGGTGTAATACAATTTGTATCGTTTGAAAACTGGTTTGAAGTGTCAGTTAACATATGTATGAGTTGTCATAAAAATAAAAAAATCAAATTTCAGAATATAAGCAATCTAGATTATAAAAAATCCGACCTTTTTTTCAGCCAAGTTTTTATAACGAAGCTAGCAGTTAATAATTTTGGTAATCCAGAATTAAATAGGGCAAATGAGTTAATTAAAATTCAATTTTAAAAAGAATTGATTGAGAATAAAATAAAGTAAAGGTTTAAGTCAATTATAAAACAACAAAGGCGTTACAACGTGGTAGAGTCACCGTAACATGAATGGCGCCCAAAGTGGAGCTATCACCTTAACAATACTAATATATCAATTAACTTTGCATTAAAAGCAGTTGAAAGGAATTTTTCTATTTTTTCTATTTGAATGTTCTACTTCCGATAACAGATTAAGGTGAGTGGGAATCAAATGCAAGTTGAGAGAATCCTCTAAATTAGATGCATGCGATGTAGTTAACACGTGAAGTTGGTTATACTATTTTAGTTCGATGAAGTCTATTGAAAAAAGTAGTGACATTTGTGTTAACTAAACAAATGTTGGGTCCCCTATAGTGTTACACAACACTATTTAGCAAAATCCATCTACAACGTGTGACATCGTTCTCAACTGGTAAATACAGTAAATCAGGTATATAATAATTCTCAACAATTTACATTTTCCAGTCTGCTTTATTTCTAAAAAATATATACTTTCCAAAATACATAAAAATTGCACATTAAATTAATTTAACAAACTCTGTAAAACATGCTCTGGGTTACTGTTCCAATAAGATCATGTTTTCGCAAATAATATACTTTTATGTGGTATGTATTGCAGAGAAATAGATTTGTGGTGCCGTAAGTGTTTTCTGATGTACCCCTGGTAATCTATAACCCTCTACACTGTGCATAACACCTAGTTAACAATTGATTTTATTTTTATGTTGGTCGATTAGTTAGTTAACAGGTACTCGTAACTCGTGGACCTTAAATGTCCTTATAACCCACGTAACTATAAGTTATTTGTTTAAGTAAACGCACATGTACACCCACACATAGATGAAATATAAAACGCCATGAACGCAGTACAGCTACCGTAAAACTAATTTAAAAACAAATTGCTCCCTTTTTCTTTTTCAAGTTGGACACAGTCTAAGAGACATTTTCTGTTCTCTTTTTTTTTAATAATGTATTAATATCATTACTACTACTTAGTCAGTGCGAGAAAAGATTGACGATCAGAAAGAAAATCACGATCATCCGTGTAACCTAGGGGTTTGTTTTGTCAACCCCCTGGTTATCAGTTTTACGTGCTGCCACGATGGTGTGATATAGGGGTTGATTCCAACCCGTATATCACTAATTGCCCTTACGGGTCAAAATCTCATCTTCTGACCACTGTGCGGTAACTTAGGGGTTGTAAGTTACTAGTTATGGTTAAATAAAACTCCCACCAAAGAATAAATAACTTATATTAAAAGAACTTAAAAATTTGGATCAAGTACAAATTAATTTTACACTATCTGGTCAATGGTTAATTAACTGTAGCTTCGTAAATATGATTGATTAAAATTATGCTTAATTTTTATGACATCAATTTACTTTGGAAGGAATAGAATAAATCTAGCGGCGGCCCTTTGAGTTGGTTAATATAAAATAACAACAATTACGTCTGACCTGTTTCTCCTGCGTTGGCTACTTCCCCTTGATTTGATTATTTAGTTTAAACGGCGCGACCGTGTTCAGTTATAATAATTTAAATATGTTCGGCTAGATTTTAGATCCCCTGGTTGGCAATCCTTGAATTTTGAGTGGCTTGTCACATGCACTAGTCACATAACGATTTGAATATAACTTTCAATTTTGACTTAGGTTGTTTCGCCCGGCTCGCGGCATGGCGCCGGGACGCGGTCGCCCGAAACGGCTTTTGCCGGTGATTAGTTATTATCTCGCGGGATACGGGAAGAACTGACTGTCCAGTTCGCGTTCCCCAAAAGGTAATTTTCTTTCGGGACAAAAACGAATGTCTTTCGTACTCTCCCGTTTTGCAAGATAGCATTTTGAATTAGAACTCGCGGATTCTTGGATTTGCAATGTTGCATTTCTCACGCGGATTTGCCTGAATGTCAATTCGACAATTCTCTATTCTCTGAATTACCGGCACCGGATGTAATTCAATACTTTGTGCTTATTGTATTATAACGTTTTGCGTTCTTACCAACTGGAACTTTTGCATTCGCTATGAATTTAATCTATGCAGGATCGGCTTTGATTTATTCTTTTCTTTCGACAACTTAAAGTTTATAAGTCTTATAATTACAAACGCAATTTGTTGCGGGTTGTTACACTACCGACAGCGCGTCTAGTCGGAATGTAGTGACGAACACAATTTTCGGTAAAGGCAAATTTCCATTGTCGGCCTGCATTCCACTGTAGCGACGAATCGCCTCCAAATCGAAGTAGCGACAAATGTGTAATTGAAAACAAAATAAATTACAGTTGTCATTATTGTCAGTCCGCAATCCTCTGAAGCGACGAATCGTAAGCAGGTCGAAATAGTGACAAATGCTAATTAGAGGTAACGGAAATTATAGCTGTCAGTCGGCAATTCTGTAGCGATAATTTACCAGCAGGTCGACATAGCGACAAATTCAAAATTAAAGGTACCGGAAATTACTGTTGTCAACCTGCAATTTAGCGTGGAGACAAATCTCTCGCAGATTTGAGTAGCGAAAAACGCATAACTAGAGGCAAAGGAAATCATGGTGGGCTGCCAGTAATCCGCTGTAGCGGTGAAACGCACGCAGAGGAAATAGTGGCAAATGCGTAATTATAAAGGAAATAAAATAATAAAATAAAGGAAATTGCGGTTGTCAGTTTACAATCCGCTGTAGTGACAAATGGTAATTAGAGGTAACGAAAATTATAATTGTCAGTCTGCAATTCGATGTAGCGATGATTTTCCAGCAGGTCGACATAACGAAAAATTCATAATTAAATGTACAGAAAATTACAGAGAATCGCAATTAGAAGTAAAGGAAATTATGTTTGTCAGCCCGCAATCCGCTATAACAACGCATCGCTCGCAGATCGAAGTAGTGACAAATGCTAATTAGAGGTAAATGAAATTAGAGTTGTTAGCCCGCAATCCGCTCTAGCGATGAATCTCCCGCATATCGGAGTAGCGACAAATGAGTAATTAGAAGTAAAAGGTAATTACGATTGTCAGATGACAATCTAATATAGCGACGAATTCCTGATTATGCTGAGTTAGTTACCCTCTTCAGTTTCTTTACCTTTACTTATAATAGCAGCCAAGAGTAAATATCACTTCTCGGGAATATCTATGATGTGTACGTGTTGAGTCATCATGTGATCACAATGTTTTAACTGCAGCTGCATATTAAAATAATCTGTTTTATTTTGTTATAATTAAATATAATCGTTTTAGTTATTTTATCTTGATGCTTACATCATTACCAATTTAATTACACAATACTGATAAGTAATTAACTGACTAATATTATGTAATTGCATTTCACTTTTGTGCAGCTTTATTTTTCAAGCACTCTTAATACCATATATAAATTGTATAAGAAATGTTGAGTGTCGGCTATTTGATATCAAAGAAACTTAATACGTTTTCAAGCCAGTTTTTACTATCCCAGATTATATTCTTTTGTTTTTCTGTAAGTGAATATCCTGGGTGGATGTTGGCGATCACATTTAAAACTGGCTTCACATACGGTAATTTTCTGAAACGTGTATATTGCTATATAGCAAACTTGGCTATAATTTGAATATTTTACTACTGCGAGTGATGTAGTTGGGCGTGTCATTTAATATCTATTATTAAGAATAAAAGTTGCTAGTCCCATTTTAAAAAATTAATTACACGATAACGAAAAAATACAAAAATAATTATATTGCTTTATATCCTGCACCCCATTATAAAGTTTATTTGTATTGAAACAGATTTTCAAAATGGTAACAAATAACGACAAAATCACAAATTAACCTATTTTTTTAGTTGAAGAGATAAATTATTTTTTTGTCATAATTCTGTTAATAATGTCAAAACTGACGACTGTCCACCATCGATACGCTGTTCATCTATAGAAGGTAGATATATAAATCGATCTTTAGCCGAATAATTTCTGTGGCTCCTACAGCCTTAAAGCCTCGCGCCAGCAAAACGGTCAGCAAACTTTCTCGGGAGAGCTACTCACTGCTAAGATTCAAGTATATGTATATATATATATGTATGTATGTATCATCGTTAGCCTCGTTTTACCTTGCGGTGTAGAGGCTGGTGCTTTATGTGCTTGCATCTGGCGGTACAATGCTCAACTTGCCCCGGATTCGCGATACAAAGTTGGAGCGCCCTTTTTGTGCTTACACAGCAGCCATTGTGTGAAGTGTGTGTCATGTTGATGTGTTGACATTGTTACTCTATCTCTTAGGTCTGTGGATCTGAGTCGAGCACAGTTAATTTGGTGCCCAACTGTGAATGGTCTCACCGAGCCCGATTCCAATCGCCAAGGCTGCGGAAAAATTCCAGCCCCCGCGGGATTCGAACCAAGGACTTGCTTACTATCAAGCCTAGCGCTACCCGGCTTCTACATGTATATATTGAGATGGTATTTAACCCGTTACTCAACTCTGCTTGCAGCATAGATAAATAAAGCAAGTCAATAAAGCACAGAGCTGGGGTAAGTCAGGCAACTGCAAGAAGTTACATCAGAAATTTTAATTCATAACTACATTGGTAAAGCATTGCCGACATTAAATGAAATTACTTCAGAATAAATGGCAATAAGGCAGAGCTCAATTCGTAAATTAGAGTCACAGAAATATTAATTAGCATAAATTAAGAGGTTGGTGCAAAGTAAAGCCAATCAAAATTCAACAAATCTATCACCAAAGGGTTTATTACATGCGTGTTAAATACATTTACATGTCAGTATAATTGAATAAGTACAATTCTATGAACTTTTTAAATAAAGGTAAGAAGGACAGAATGTTCTCAATACAGTGCAAAGAGAGCACAATACTAGATCAAATAAGGCTATAAAAAAATGGAACGGTAATATTTGAAGAATGGTGAAAAGCAGACAATTATTATAAAATACAAGAAATTCACACAACAGGAAATGAACGAGATTGGTGTTTAAAAAATGAGTCAGTGAAGTGACATAAGTGAACAGACAATCCAAATAAAACATAGTGAGTGGCGCTATAACCTAGTGTAAATACGAACGTGAACAAACAATAATTTTAGAATTAAGATTTTGTACATTTTTATAATATAAGTTGAAATTTAGTTTATAAGTAACTGATTTGTACTTGGTTAACATCCACAATTATTAATTTAGATAGGAAATTGTTGTTAACTACCCATGGGAAACAATTGAATAAAAATTATTTCATGACAGTCTAATTTGTCTCTCCAGATTAATTGAGTTTTAAGCCATTTACAATTGAAATAAATTAAAAATAATTATACCACAGTGGTCAGGAGTTCGTAGTGCATATGTGAGAATGTGGGTGTGAAAATCCATCACCTAAAAATTATTTTCATCTGCGACTACCTTCCGAACCACTTCGCCAACGACGAGAAGTTTACGATCATCAGATTTTAAGCACAATGGAGGTCAGGCGTTTGTTTTGGTAGCACCACGTCCGCACGCCGTGTATGAGTACACCACAGCAGTTCCAGCATCCTAGGGTTTCGCTTCCAGCAGCGAGCATCAGGAGAAGCTGTTCCGAGCCAGTTCCCGCAGCTAAAAAGCGCGAGATTCGAATTACCTGATAATTTGTTCATAGATTTGCCTTTGAATTAACTTGTAAATACACCAGAAACAAACCGCACAAAAATTCAATTTGTTGATAGATAAATTGACAGCTTAGTGAGTCTGCGTGTTGCTGCTTTTTAATTTCACAGCCCAGTGGCGTAACACGGGAGTTTAAATATGAACATGTCGGCGAACCTAACTTGCAGATTTGAGTCTTCATGCCTACTTAAAGCTAGCTATAAATAACTTTACTTGCAGATGTGCGAATTACTATAGGGGGCAAAACACTACAATCAATGAACACATCTATACAATTATTTATTTACTTTTAATCAGTCTTGTACATGATGTAAGTATTAAGCTTATTAAAAATTACAATAGTCCTGTACAATATATGTATAATAAAATTCGTATTTAGTTAAATTTTCAAAAAAGGCGATAACAAATATTTTTTATTTATTTTTGCATACTAGATATATTTGAAATAAACTAGGGGTCATGCGATACTTCGCATATACAGATAAAATACTTTCGATTCTTTCTTCAATGTAGCACTGCCCGTACGCAGATTATACTTATAAAATATGTTTTTCGAAACTTTATAATGTTCAGGGACATAATTAACTATAGGCACGTCGATAGCTATCAAAATAATTCAATATGATTGTGTGCGGTATTGCGGTAGCCTTTACTTTAAAACCCTGTTATGTGTATGTAATATAAATATATAAATAAAACGCATGTAACTGCTTCTATAGCTTTTTGTACACCTGTACTCTAAATTAGACGAAGAAAATATTTTCAATGCATTCAAATGTGTGACTACAGACTCTGCAAAGATCTGTTTCACCTAATAAATTAATTTTTTTCTATAGCACATGTTAAAGTGTGCTTTTATCAACTGAAAACAAAAGGTCAAGTTTTACTTTAACAGCAAGGGTAGATAAAGTAGCACTTTAACATCAAGGATAGATAAAGTAATTTAATTTTCTAACTTTTGTTTAAATTAAATATGACAGCTTCGTATTATCGTAGCAACCCAATCTAGCTACTGACATTTTGAAATGTGATTAACTGTCATTATTTTCTTTTGAAATTGTTAAAGTTCTTGCTATAGAAAAAAATATTGTATTATACACGACGATAAAGTTATTTCTATCCACTCTTGAATCATTAACGTCTCGACTGCGTCTCGACGTTAAACGATTCACTCGTGGATAAAATTTAACTTTATCGTCTTGTATAATAAATTACTATTTATCTGCTGTAATGTGATTTTTGTGTTTCGGCGTCTATAATAAATTACTTTTTTTATTACATTCCAATTCACTGCTGCCTCTGCAATGTGTACAATTTTTATGAGACTGAAATGCAATTAGTTTTATTGGACTGCAAAGGTAAACAAAATAATGACATCAGATAATTTATAAATGTAATAAAAACTCACCTTTAAGTTACTCATAGTATTATTACAAGGTATTTTTCTAGCCGTTTCTATATAGTATTATTACAAGGTATTTTTCTAGACCGTTTCTATATGAATTAAATTGGACTCGTGGGTTATTTTATATTGACAAAGTGCACTGAAAATTGTACAACTTTTGCGTTAAAACTAAAATAAAATATTGATAACTTAAAGCGCGTGTAAAAATAAGGGTTTTGTAGTCAAATTCTCGTAAAAAAGTATCCAATCAGCAATTTGGCCTGAAGTCGCCTAACTCAAACGTTACATCGTTTGTTGTAACTTCTTTAACATCATCAATAGCAGTTACAATTAAGTCTAACGTGCTATTAAATAATGTTTTCCTAAATGTGCATTTAATTCTGTATCTCATCAGCAGATACTCGTATACTACACTGGCATAATAAAATATATTACTTTTTTTGTTCATTAAGTAACACAGCTGTGCATGTAGTGTACTGTAGAGGACACATACAGCCATTCACAGCAGCAATACATGATTCCCACGAAAAAGGCTAAAGGATGAAGGGCATAAATCCTGGATGAGCAACTTTCGGTGAAGCTAAAACCATCACAAGCCAGCAAGAGGTGCGCTTGAAATTGAGGCGCAAGTGATTGACAAGGTATTGACACGCAATGTTAGAACGCGCGCAATTAAGACAAGCACTAGAAATTAACACGACTTCTTAAACTGCAGGCAGACTAGTACCTGAAGAGGGCCGAGGTCGTAAAACCCTCGAAAACAAAATGACTCCGTGACGTAACTAGAAGGAGGAGCTATTCCTGACCACCCGAGAAAACGAGTAGCACGCCATAAATCGCTTTGCTGACGCAAAACTCTCGAAGTCACCATGGCCATTGGCGCATCCGCAGAACCATCCTGGCAGATGAGGACGGGTCGGGGAGCATAAATCCTTCCGTTGACGCAATGGAACGGAAGAAAATACAAAAAAATCGAGGTAAGAATATTTTTTACGGGGTCGTCCACCGAGTTCAAACTGGTTTTCACAGTTAGTTTGCCAATTAATAATCGCGCAATATATATTTGTACATTGATTTGTATATATGAAAAGTGATTAAATTATATTAAGCTTTTGTGGATATCGACAACGTATTGATTACTGATATGAACGTAATTGTAAACAACAACTAATGCAATACGCTAGCTATGTGAGTCAGATATTATAAGATTTTTTAAATTACATAATTCTAAACAAATCACTGAAGCTGAAAGCAGCATATTTTGTGATATATTTTTATAATAAACTTTCAAATCTACGCAACCGTTTCATACTAAAATTCAGGTTTTCTAGAAAAATATTCGAATTTATGCGCTGTTGCAAAACTCGATAACAAAATTAAATTATTTTATTTAAACTAAAATTTGATCTTAAGAAATAATTGCAATTAATATCACTTAATTTTGCGTTTTAAGATGTTTGCTTCAATATTTTTTAAAAAGATTTGAAACATTCTTTAAATCTAAGAGGGTCTGCTGACAACAAAAAATCACTGCACATATTACTCGTGATTATTAATAACACAGTTCTCCAGTGCATCCACTTAAATTAGGAAAACAGGAGAACTTATACGCAACAAGCAATGGTGCTGGACACAGAACCACTTTGTGTCTTTTATATTAAAGTTACAACCTCACTTTCTAATCTTTGTGCTAAGGCCAGGAAAAAAATCAGCCGAAGCATCTTTATATTCGCCTATCAGCATCCTACCACTTGTCTCAGGGGTATTTGAGAAACTGTTCTTGACAAGGTTGAAACCCCTCGTGGATGAAATACGCTGCATACCAAGACATCAATTTGGATATTGTTGTATATCAACATTATTTTAATATATAGATTGTAAAAACAATAGAATCAATAAAAAACCTCCCTTTCTAAGTATATACAGTTCGTTTTAAATCGTACTAAAACCCAGCACACTTGAAGCGGGCCTCGAACATTCCTCGCCTGTAATGTTTGTGTTCATATTTACAGATATAAGTCAAGTTGTAGTTATTCAATTTTGCATGTTTTAAGTTTAAGCATTGTTTTAATATAAGCAAATGTTCCTGAAGCCGATCATGTGCTGGAAGAGTATTGTGAGGTAGAATTGGTGTATCCAGCGGTAAGGGGAGTTCAAGACTACAGCAGTGTCCGAAAGAAGTTTACACCAAACAAGTGCGATTACAAGCGGTCTAAAACAGCCTTGCAGCTAATAATTGCTGAGTTCCAATAAAAGTGCAACGAACAGGCTTTTATAAATTCGATAACGCAATCTACGATACGTAGTGGATACTATTTTTTGCCATAATGAAAAGTATTTTAAAGCGCCCGCTTCGAGATGCTAATTTACGCGGCACCAAAGGGGATTTTACAAAGCATTTACGCCGTGACGTCATATGACCGTGAGCCAATAGCAGCAAGCGGTGCTTCACAGAACAGTCTATGTGGTAATACCATGTATCACGTCATTCAAGGTCGGGTGACGCAATTAAAGACTTGACGTTTCAAGGGTACAGTGGAAGTTTGGGGGCTGCTTCCAGGTAAAATATTTACGCTTTAAAAAGTAATAAACAATTGCTTCCGCGGTGTAAGAATCTCTTTTAATAAATGAGTTTTCGTACGCTAATTGCGCTGCTTTGAATGCACGCTAATATGAATAGGGTTGGCGTTAACCAGGACCGTCTTCGAATATTTTTTACTTTTGCGCTTTTAAGAACTGTTATTGCATTACATGTCGATACGATTTCAGTTGTAGCTCCAGAATAGTTTTCAAAATTGAATTTTAAGACCGTAAGCATGAACTAGTATAAAGGCATAATTCACTTTTCAACAAATTGAGTTCAATACTACAGGGAAGTTCGAACTGCATGAGGTCTTGCGTTATCCATCACAAATTTCCATAAGTAACTGTTGTTGTCGTCTTTTGTGAACAAGCTAATAAGCTATCTAAATTTTAGAAGGTAAAAACGCTTGTATGGGTTGCCGGTGCACCACAGTTGCATTGCTTGAATTGAGCATTGAGAATTTGCGTACTTGTTTAAGTACACTCAAGATGCATGGGTGGATAAGATCAAATGTAAAACGTAGTTGTCGTTTATATGTTCAGGAAAGTAACTACAGTAAAAACACTTCTGTTGTAATCTGGATTTCCAAATGTTGATTTTGAATAACACTGCAGCTACCATTGCTAAAATCCGTTTCGTCCAATCGATTTTATTGTTTCCTCTGGAATTTGAATTTTGACTTGGTCTATATTATTTATGTTATTCTCTCCAGCGTACAATTTTAAGCGGACGTCAATGATCTTGCTTCGTTGGTAAGGATGTTTTGAGCTGAACGCGGCGAACCCGCTCTTTACCCTTCACTCATGTACAGGTACTTGAACACTACAGCTGTTCTTGATCTGATCGTTTTTTGTCGCCACCCCGGCTTACGTGTTTACTTTACGTGATGCCATAGCTTCAGAGGTAAATCGCATAATTACTATTTTTGTAGTGCTTAAAAATATGTATACCTCTTCGAAATAGTAATTGACATTTAAGTTTTGGGCTTTTCCCCCTATGAGAACGCTACGCGCCTTTTTAATACATCGACTGGATTGCGACCTGTCTAATAAAATGTCCTTGCCACAGCATATAATACCGTGACGTCACCGTCAGGGCACCCCCCCGCCCCCCGGATCAATAAGTAACCACTAGCAATTAGCAGTTTACTGTTTTCATTTATTTGATTATAATAAACTGACAGAACTGGCAACAGGGAAAAATTATAATATACATAATGACACGGTCCAATTCCGGAAGTATGACCCGATATCAAAGTGATTCCTCCATTTTAATTGTTAATTATGTAAAAATTGATGGTGATAGTTATTTTTAAGAACAGTTAAATGTATTAGCATCAGAATTGCAATTAACATATTAGCACAAATGAGCATTTTGACAATAGGAGAGCACTTGCGCAAGTTTTTTTTTTAATTTCATAAGCGTCTTGGTTGATTTATTTATTTTATGTAAAATATAGATACATAGCAATAGAATAATATATTACATACAAAAATAGTAAAACGCGTAAAACAATATGTCATATACAATCCTCTGAAGAGTTAGTCATAGTATATTTAAAAAGATTAAAAACTATTAATCAAATGTCACTGTTTTGTTTTCATTGTTTTATTCAGTTTAGGTCTAGCTAAATACCAAAATAAAACATCATGAATTATACAATACTTCCCCTAGTAACGTAGCAGTAATGGAGGCAGCTAATCCAGCGTTTTCGGTAGCGTTTTTTAAACTGGAAGCTGATTTATGGACCGAAAAGAAAGTGCCAGAATCGGGTTTTGGGCATCGATTTCTAATACTCTGTCACGGTGTTCCGACGTGCTGCTCCTAATTAAGTGATAGCCGCCGATGGGTTGCTTCTCATAATTGTCAATTTATGCCGACTCGAAAAGCGTTTTAAACGCGTCCAATAAAAGGAAATTCGGCGTTTTTATGCCTGACACTTTCAAACAATCTCGGGTTTATTCGCGGGCGTTTCTGCTAAGTAGAAATCAGAAACTGAAAATATATGCGACCGTCACTGCTATTTTCTGAAGTTGACTTTAGTTGCCTCAATGAGTGCAGTTTTAAAATAGGCCAATGCCGGCTCAAAATAAATATTTTAATTCCGCGACAATTGCGCTTAATAAGATTAAAGTGGGTCAGAAGTTATAAGTTACATTTCTGCCATTGGGCTTATTAGTTGGAGCGCCTTGAAATTATTAGAAACATTAAGAGTTTTAATTAAAATTTAGGTAGAAATCAGAAAGTAACTGATTCCTTCAAAAAATATATGAATTATCGTTATAAGTACAAAATACCAGTATACAACGCAGAAAATTTCTTAGAGGAAAGCGTAGTAGCATATGGGGGGCTATTTTGAGCTATGTTTATAAAAACTGTCTCCTTACGAGTATTGAATAGAACACACATAATTATAGACACAATTTCTAGTCGATTGATACTAAGTTGAACTTTAGGGAGCGAATATGGGCCAAAAACATGTTGAAGTTTTTGAGCATAGCAATCGATACTCGTTGTTCTTTTTTATTTGAAAGGTGAATCGTGTGCGCTTCCTAATATGATGTTTAGGAAATATCCTAAGATGGTGTGCCGTCTTTGGAAATATAAAATCTGATGTTTTGCTCCTGACGTATGGAATTGTTGGAATGTTGAAGACATTTTGATTTGAAATTAGATTTATGCAAGTCATAATTATGATAAAATATTTTTTACAAAAAGCGCGTACCGCTGTCTCCGATGACCAAATCCCAGCATTTCGACAATCCCAAACATGTCATCAACCCTTTATCCAATATGGTCGTTGTCGGAAAACAAATCTGTTTACCGTATAAACATATCTAATTGTAGTTATGGGTATTATCACGGGCTGATTTTCAGGTATGCCGATCAACGAAGGATTACACGAGTAATAACAATTTGTTTCCTTTATTATAGCGACATTTTGAAGATTACCTAAGAAATACAGAAAACCATGAGCTATAATTCAACAACTGCTGCTCAGCAACATCCTGAATGCTAACACTTGGAAGACATCTACTTTCTTTGAGAGCATGAAACGTTGCAGTAAAAAGAGTTGGCGTTGTACCCCGATGTCGGTAATAAACCTGCATGCATCCTGATTTTCAGGTATGCGGATCAAATATGAATTACAGGAAGAATAACAATTTGTTTCCTTTATTATAGCGACATTTTGAAGATTACCGTGAGCTCCCCAAGTTTGGAATCTACTTGGTTCGACCTGAAAACACTACTTTCCGGTCTCGTAACGTAAATTACTATTAAGATTAATTTAGTTTGAAATGTGTATAGCTCAATACTGCCGTCATAAGCAAGAAGGCGGTATCTACAAAAAAATCGAAATTGAATTATTGGTATCGTTGGAATTGGTACAAAATTTCAATTATTTTAGATAAGTAACAAATCGATATTTGCACTGTAACTATGATTTTCAGATGAAAAAAGGCGGTATCTACAGAAATTTTGTTTCTTATAAAGCGCAAGAAGGCGTCATATGCAAAATGCAAAAGTGAAAAGCAGTATCTGCGTGTAGAAGCCGCCTTCTTTTTTTGTTTTGTTAGATAGTACCGCCTTTATTTTCTGTTTTCGTGGTCGCAAATGTTCAGATACGGCCAACTGGCGTTTCATTAAATTAATAGTATCAAGTCTTCCATTATACAACATTGTCAAGTAGATGCCGCTTTTTCAATCTGTATTTAAAGTCAAAAGGCGGTATCTACATCTTTCGCTACAATTTCTTTATTTTTGATATAAATGGTGAATATTGTTTCTTTTTATATAAAACACAACTAAATTCATACTTATAATACAAACAATCCACGGTTATGTACCGGATGGTGATGAAATATTAATAAGTTACGTTTCGCCATTTATCACGAAACGCGTTTTTTGTAGATACCGCCTTCTTGCTTATGATGGCAGAATGAGTAGTTACTGAGAATAGGAAACATGTTCATATGAACTTTTTTGCTTGAAATGATCTCAAGAGCATGCTCCTTAAGTGCAGGGGTAACTTCGCGAGACACTCTGTATATATAATATATTCTGAAATGGCAACTACTGAAAGGTTAAGTAATTCAACAAATTCTGGTTTCATTGCATCAATAATGTGTCAGTTGGGCGATCCCGGTTTGCTGTTTAATGATAGTTCTCTACAGGAGATAATATTGAGATGACAAATTGCAATAAAATTGAGAATTAATTAAATTGCTCAATTTATTTAAAATAATGATAGTTAATAAAACATATTATTTTTAATATTACGAACCAAAGTAAATACTTCCAATTAAGAAATGTGTTTGAATACTTTGTAAATAGTTGTCAAATATTATTACATCTTTTTGCATTTATTGTATCGTGGAAAAAAATTGGGCCAATAATTCGCCTTTGTGACATAGTTGCCAATACTCCAACTTTGAGCGGGTGCAAGCTGGTTTCAACATAAATGTGCAGTCTAATAGGTAATTACCATAAACCATTGACAATATTGAATCTGTTGTCCAAAATCATGTGGATACAGCTGTTGAACTACCGATACCTTTCACGAGTGCTTTCCATTAAGTTCAATGCGAAATCCTGTACAAAGAACAATTTTAAGTTTTAGATTTGCTATTTAGGTACCTGCTTATATTCGTACGTTAAATACAAAAAATATCTCAGGGACCCCGTTGATAATGGGGGTCGAAAGTGGGCAGATTGAAAATGACAAGCTGAACTACCTATATTTTATAAATTTCTATATTCAAAATATTGCAAACCCAGTATAATCTTGTAAAAATTAATTTATTTTGCCAAAAGTTGCTAGAGTTTTTAAATACAATGTTTTAAATGTTTCAAAAATTATTAAAATATGAAATAAAATGAAGCTGGCAACATATCACATTGATAATTTGCAAAAAGTATTGACCAAATGTGTTTTGTGCCAATGATTTAATGTCACTTTAATGTCAAAATTTAAAGATCATTTGTAATGTTTAGTAATAACGAATATTGTGACATGTACCTCATTCTTGGTGAATGCAATGGAAACTTAAGAAATGCTGCTCTAGAATATTCTTTGCGTTATCCCAATCGTCGTCATCCCTATAAAAATGTTTTTCAGCGGCTTGAGCAACGTATGCGGGAAACTGGTCGTGTTGAATTAAATTACAACCACCATGGGCGACCACGAACAGCCAGGACTGCTCAATTAGAAGATCAAGTTGTTGCAGTCGTGGAAAATCAATCTGGTATGAACAAACATGGAATCGGCCAAGAGCTTGGTATAAATTGCAGTTTAGTGCATAGAATTTTAAAAGGGGACAATTATCACACTTTTCATTATTCAAAAGTTCATGCTCTACAAGAAAACCACTTTCTGCAAAGAATGAATTTTAGGCAGTGTTTGCATGTTCAACGCATTGGAAAAGTGATTCTTCCATGCTCAAGTAAAACTTTTATATTCGCTGAAAAACTCTCACTTTTCTTAACTTGTAGAACAATCTACTATTAATTCACTAGCGATTTAAGAAGAAAATTAACTCGCTAGCATATAAACATTATAAACAGTTACTTATGATTGCTATTATAGAGATAATAATAATAATTAATCGAGTTATTTACCACATTTATATTTTTATGACGCTCAACGCCTCAACAGCTTAAACTTGAAAAGAAACACAGATTGCAGGCAGCTGAAAATTATTTCAGTGGCGTAAATAATTCTCACATATAATCTCATAAGAGCATTAATTCTTTCCGGATTTTTTTTACTGCGTTTCAACAACGTCGTATTAATTAGGACGCCTTCCAGAGGCGAGCGTTTCCTTTCCAAAGACTTTCCATTTGAAAATTTATTTTTTGGAACTTTTCCTTACTGCCAATCTCTAGCGTGCTTTTAAAACTTTCTTTAGTGCAACAAAAGTTATTAAATTCGTCCTACATTTTAAATGCGGCATATGGCGCTTGTTTCAGCTAGTATTGAATGATTCTTTCCTACGTTCTAGTTCGCGAGAACTAGTTAATCAAAACGAACTACTTTTCCCATCTCTATTATACACATTGCCAGCAACAAGCCTAACCGTATCTTTTATGTAATAGTATGTTAAGTTAGCGCGTAGCATAGGCAAGCGAAACGCGTTGAGTGTGCACGCATCATAGTGTTTTCGCGGGCGTGCGGTGATTAAACATGCAATATAGCTATTCCAGAACGCTAAGCGATAACCAAAATGCAACGCGGCATTTTCCGGGGAATTACATTGACGCTGTGAATAGACTGCAGAGTCAGTCGCATCAAGGTTGCCAAAGAGTAGATGTGACCTGAAAGAGCCGCTTCCAGGCTCATATATAGTGCGTGCGATCTGCAGGAGTCGCAAATCGACTCCCATAAAGTCTCTTGCGACCTGCAGGAGTTGCCAGAAAAACCTAAGTGGGGCGATTTCGTCAAAGGTTGGCTCCAGCATCTAAGAGAAGGAAGTTGGACTCTGCCACCAGAGAAGCGCTGTGGGAACTCCATCCTTTGGGGCTACATCGTAAAAGTTTCGCCCCAGCATTCAGGCGGAGGAAATTGTATTCTGCAGCCAGGTTAGTTGATACCTAAGAAAAGCTGCTACAACATAAGGGGTGATTGCCAGTTTCTTGGGCGCCGCACCAACGCCGGGTGTCATATAAAGGAAGCCGGGAATCTACCGGTAAACGGCTGACGCACGTTCGCTGGGTCAACATCCACCGTAATCCGCAGTGAGCAGCAAGCGAGTTAAATGTGCATCGTATGCGAATATTATAAGAATCGACAACGTCGCATAGTCCAATTCGATTTCGCGGCATAAACATTGGATGGAATTAACCTTTGAACTTTGGCGTTCTATTTAAACCTTCTGTAGGCCATAGCGTCTAGCTTTGGTATTGTGTACTTCTTGTGTATTTGTTGGTATTTGTGCTTTATTGCAGATTATATGCCTTTTTATGTAAACGGTTGGACTTTTTATTGCCATTGTGTTTGCCTTGGTAAGCTCAATATTTCAGGTGCCGACGAGCTGATCTAAAACAATATTAGCTTGCCCTTATCTACACTGGGGATAGAAAAAGAGTCTCACAGCACACCGACTGAATCAGCTAGCGAACCCAGGGCATTTTAAAGTAATAATTCAGTAAGTGTAGGGCGGTGTGAAAGGCCGCATTTCAAACTAGCATGGACAACCGAACGAATACCAACCGACTGGGAAAGGAACATTACAGTGCCTATTTTAAAAAAGGCGAAACAATAAAATGCGAATACTACAGATCAATATGCTTATCGCCAGTTACCTCAAAAATGTATTCCAAAGTCATAGAGAGACTAATGGATGAAATTGAAAACAAATTAGAAGACGAACAAGCGGCATTTCGTCCAAGAAAACAAACACCCGACCACATATACTCGATCAGGAAAATAATAGAAAAGGCGAAAAGAACAGAGAGACATTCCTAGCATTCCTAGATCTTAAATCGGCATTTGATCAGGTATCACGAGAACACATATGGAACGATTTAAAAGTACTGCAAACGAGCTCAAATCTCATAGGACTAATTAAAAGTCTCAGTTAAAATGTGGTCGGTGTAATAAGACTAAATGGGCAAAATTCAGGATGAAAAAATAGGTAAAACAAGGCGACAGCCCAAGCTCACTGTTCTTCGTCGTATACAGATTGGTTGTGGAAAATGTGAACGTAGGTAGTCTAATGTGCTATAATAATACAGTTTATGGACTTTGTATGCGTTAGACAGAAATAGGCATGTACGACTTAAAATCTAGTATCCTAGGATTCAGTGTCTTCTAAAAATAAAACACCTTGATTCTGCGGATACTAGATGTTAATCGTATATAGGTCTATTTCTGTCTAATGCACATAAAGCCCATAAACTGTATTATAGCAGATTGGACTACCTACGTTCACAATTTCCGCCACCAATCTCTATACGGGTAAGGCAACGATGCGGGGGTGGAAGATATATCTAAAACTATGAGAGTTACATGAATATTGTGTATATAAAAGTTATAGGAACGAAGGTAGTGCACATTACTAAAATATTTTTGACTATACAGGGTGACTCAAAAAAGCGTGGCAGCAAAAAACAGTTGAATTTAGAGGTATGAAGTAACATATCAAAAGAAAGCTCATTAAACGGGCTTTTAAAAAATACAAAAATATACAGGGCGTTCGATTTAAAAAAATCGAAATTATTAAATTTGCAAATATCGATCACCCTGTATAGCATTAATATCCAGGTCCACCGTTTTACACTTGAAAGGTAGTTCACGAAAATCATAATTTTCTGGTAACGTTTTGCTTCATTCAATTGTTTCCTGTTGCTTACAGCAGCCGTCTGAAGTTCAGATTTTTTTTGCATAAAATCGTTAATATCTCCAAAACAGTTGAGGTTAGGCCCATACAACTTTATATAAAAATAATGAATATTTCAATACTAAACTTTTAAGCTACCCAAATGTAGGGCATTCCATTAAAAAAAAGTAAGTTTGATTCGCCACACTTCTTTGAGTCACCCTGTATAACTAAAAATATTTTAGAAATGTGCATGACCTTCGTACCTATAACTTTTATATACACAATATTCAGGCAACTCTCATAGTTTTAGATATATCTTCCACCTGCGCTTCGTTGCCGGACCCTGTACGAACAGGGTGAATTCATTGTTTATCGGTAGCCCACAGGTAAAGCGAGCGTTTGCTGCCTCAGTCACCGGAACCCTTCAAATTCCTTCTATGCCGCTACATTTAACATTACGCACTTATTTCTTGCTCCTTTTTGTCTCGTACATCATCTGTCCTGTATCTGTTAGGTCCCACTTTTGTCAAGCGTAAAGCCTGCGCTATGTACAAATTACTACCTTCATCTATTTCTCAGTTAAAGCAAATATAAACGATTTTTTAAGGTGCTCACCCTGTATATCTAATGTGTATGCAAAATATCGTCTTCCTCCAACAAATAGTTTTTTCTCCATGCCCATCTAGTAAGTTACACTTACTTTGACATATCCATTGCAGGTAAGCTGAATTTACTGTTTGTTTACTGGTTGTCATGACATTGGGGAAGTAAGTACCTACTCCCCAAGGGAAGTAAGTGAATTGCGTGTTATAACAGTAATTTTAGTTCTATAAGTGATCTGAACGGGTTTGAACTTAACTGATCCTAACCTATTTGAAATTTAAAAACTCGTTAAGAGAGGGGCGGAGCCCCAAGGCCCCCCTTGAAGATGGGCGGAGCCCCGGGGGCCCCCTTGGAGAGGGGCGATGCCCCGAGGGCCCCCTTGGAAAGGGGCGCAGCCTCGACGGCCCCCTTGGAGAGGGGCGGGGCCACGAGAGCCCCCTTGGAGAGGGGCGGAGCCCCGATGGCCCCCTTGGAGAGGGATGGAGCCCCGAGGGCCCCCTTGGAGAGGGACGGAGCCCCGTGGCTTCCTTCGAGGGGGGCGAAGCCCCGAGTGCCCCTTTGGGGAGAAGCGGAAACCCAAGAGCCCTCTTGGAGAGGGCGGTGCCCCGTGGGCCCCCTTGGAGAGGGATGGAGCCCCGATGCCCCCTCGGAGAGGGGCGGAGCCCCGATGACCCCTTGGAGAGGGGCGGAGCCCCGATGGCCCCATTGGAGAAAGGCGGAACACCGAGGGCCCCCTTGGAGAGGGGAGGAGCACCGAGGGACCCCTTCGAGAGGGGCGGAGCCCCGGGGCCCAGCTTAAAGAGGGGCGGAACCCCGAGGGCCCCCTTCTTTGGTCAGGCGGCGGCAGGGGAAGGCAGGTGCGAGTTGTGTAACAGAACAGAATGGCCCAAGGTGATAGGCCTAAAGATGGTGGTAAATTGAATAAGATATTTTATTCAAATTTTTATTGGGCATGGAGAAAAATGTTATAAGCATGCTCGGGAAGTAACTATCTATAACCAGTCTCGAACTTTGCCAGCCCTCGCTCGCTCGGGCTGGCAAACTCGTTCTCGACTGGTAAAAGCTACTTACTTCCCTTGATGCTTAAATAACTATTGCGTTATACCGCCAACAGAGCTTAGGGTATTACAACTTCAACCCCGTAATGACACGAGACCTTATAAAGGCTGATGGCATATTGATAATGGCAGGAAACACAAGACAAATTCAAAACAACATAAATATATGGAAAAGCAATATAGCAGAGAAGGGATTGACGATAAGTGTAGAAAAAAACAAAACTTGTGCACAGAACAGTAACAGGTGCACCGATAAATATAGGAGGAAAACAACTGCAGTATGTGAAACAGGTTGAATATCTGGGAATAATGATAAATAAAGATGGACGAATAGAAGAAGAAATTAAAAATAGAATAAACAAAGCAAATAGACTGTATTATAAAGCAGACCTAAGTGTAACGTCTAAGATGCACATATATAATAGCATATTACATACCGAGGTGGAAAGTGTTTCATTCCTGTCGCGAAATTAAGTAGTTAACCGAGACGCGTAGCGTCGAGGTCAACTTTATCTCGAGACAGGAATGAAACTTTTCACCGTGGCATGTATACTATTTTATTCGCAACCGCTTTATTCTAAAAAATAATTGGAAAAACTATTGTATTATGATACGACAGGTTCCCAGTGTCCCTACCTACACAGCGGTCGGCAAGGGATTACTTTCCAACCGCTGCGACGGCAATCACTTTTCCGACCGATTGGAAAGTTACAAGTTGGGAATAGCTCATTTTTCAACTTTTTAAAAGTCAGTAATGATCCCATTACATATATGGTTGTGAATAAAATAGTATTCTACTTTACTATATGGAGCAGAATCCTGGGCAATGCTAGAAAAACACCGATCAAAAATAACAGCATCCGAGATGA
Source organism: Agriotes lineatus (assembly GCA_940337035.1). Lineage (NCBI taxonomy): Eukaryota > Metazoa > Arthropoda > Insecta > Coleoptera > Elateridae > Agriotes > Agriotes lineatus. The sequence goes on from CALNHX010002816.1 coordinate 135,383, forward strand.
AATATCTACGAAGAACAATAGGAAAAACTAAATAAGACAGAATTGGAAACAGAAACAGCAGAGATGAACTAGACCAACAGCCAGTGATCAACGAAATAGAACAGAAACAACTTAAATGGTATGGTCATATACTGCGCATGAACACCGAAAAATATCCCAGGCAAACAAATGAAATGAGAGCAGAAGGATGTAGAACAAGAAATAGACCCCGATGTGAATGGGAAGATAATATAAAGAAGGTGGTTAGGAAAAGAGGAAAAATAATCGAGAATGTTCGAAGAATGCCGAGAGACCCCAACATCTATAGGAACTGTATAGAGGGCCCAACGCCGTAAGGCATAACTGGGAAATAAGGAAGAAGAAGAAGACGTGTTTAAACATATTCTTGAATGTGGAAAATTGTGAAACTGTTTCAAGTTGTACTCTAAAACTTTCAGTTGTGCCTCCAATTGCTCGCTCATACCTTTTATTGTATATTAGCGAACACAATAACAATTATGTCATAATAAAGAATCAAAGTGGGCCATTTGTTTAGCCTAGGTATACAACACAATATCCTTAACGTGATCACCATCTTTCTTCCACGTATTCTTCTGCCCGTTTTACTACCCGGCATTTGTGCAATGTTTTCTCGTTCCCGCTTATTCCACTCTGCAATTGTGTGGGGACGTGTTGTGTAAACACGATTCATTTGCATAACTGTAGGTAATCTCCAAAGCCTACTCGATATAACATTAAAATTCATTAAAACGACCTGTAAAAGAAGTTGGAAATGTATGGTCCAAAATGGCGGTGATAGTAAATAAACCGGGTGCTGACTTGCGCGACGCACCATAGGAATTTGCATAGTAAATTCTTTATGTTCAATTATTTGCTCCCCTAATTATTTTAGAGCTAAAGTGTAAATACATTTTTTTTGTAGAGAAAAAAATACTGCATCCATTCATACTGCTGCTAACAATTTTTCATTTTCCCGAACCGAAGGAATGCAAAAAAATTAAACTAGCATTTTTACAAAAATCAGTGATGCCATGGAATTATTGAAACAAGCCAATGCCAACGCAAGTGCGTGCGGGGCGATAATCCAGTCACTGCCGTCAAAAGATTGAATGTATTGTCGTTTTTCTCATTTTGGTGTAAGTTCAGAACCTCATTATTGCACCTACAATTATTTAATAACATGCCTGTAGTCTTAAACTTAATCTATCAGTCTATTAATGGTTGTACTGTTTGGAATTTGCCGATACGGATATTTTACAATAAACAAGGAGCTTACTTAACGAACGTCCACCATACTCGTAAAACCATTTTTGTTATGGACAAGGTCTAGGTACCTTAGAGATATTAAGCCGAACATAATTAATAATGAATTATTATAAACGTCAAACATCAATGACAAACAAACAAACAGCAAATGCTAGTTCGTTTTTTGCATTCCTTCGGTTCCGGAAAATAAAAAATTGTTAGCAACAGTATGAATGGATGCAGTATTTTTTTCTCTACAAAAAATATATTTACACTTTTACTCTAAAGTAATTAGGGGAGCAAATAATTGAACATAAAGAATTTACTATGCAAATTCCTATGGTGCGTCGTGCAAGTCAGCACCCGGTATTGTGTTTTACTTTCACACCTAGACTAAACAAATGTCCCATCTTTCTTCTTGATGAGGACATAACTGTTATTTTTCGGTAACGTACAATAAAAGTTATTAGCAAACGAAATACTTTATAACGGACCCTTTATTATCAGCCTTATAGTTAGAATTGCCATCAAGAACGTGTTTAGACTCTTTGGTAACTGATTAAGTACTAGCTAATTGATTGATGGGTAAGTATTACATATATGGGTTCATCCGAACCGTACTGCATAATAACTAACTGCTTTTGTTAATGTTTCATTTTCGTCATTCATAATCGTAACCATACACAAGAGTTATCAATGTTTCCCAATATCAGGGTCTCTTCCTCAACATAGTCGTGAAATATTTGCCTCCTACACAGAATGTACAGTACACTATTTTATAAGAATGTCCGCTGCATATCTTTGTTATTACTTGAAGTAGATAATATCATCCACAGTAAAAGCTGTATCCATGTTTTTCCACTACATAGAGATGACAAAGCTGTTTAATTACCCTGTGACCAAAACATCGGTGACTTGTAAGAGTTCAAACACTACACACGAACATAATTATTACCAAAATCCTGGTTAGAGTTCACACGGTGTAAAGCACATAAAGACAAAATAAAAGCTAGGTGTTTATCTGGAAAGAAAATAAGGTCTAAGCCGAAATTTAATTGTAACTATCAAACGCTACTACTAATAGAAATAATGTATTAATAGAAACACACACACCATGTTCTTCAAGAAGAGCAAATTAAAGATCAAGTTGATCTAGGAAAAGTGAAGAAATCCATACTAAGCTTAAAGAATGAAAAGATATAAGGTGCGTTTACATCGATATTAAAAAAGGGAAATAAAGCACTCTTCAAGATGGTTGCGAACATACTCAACCATTGCTTAAATAGACACCAGGATCCTGAATACTCGAAGATAACCTATACTGATGGGGCTAAAATTATATATAGTGAATTTATTTTAATGGTTAACATAGCAGTTTCGTTTCTATGTCAGCATTTAATCATACAGGTCACTTTAATAGTTACCAATGAAATCAATAGATTAGAGCGTTAATAAGAAACTTTAATTTTGTTACCGGAATGTAGGTATGCAACTAAAAAGTAGATACGTAGGAACAACTTGTGTGTTGTGTCTTTTCTTTAGTGGTATACATTAGGATAACTTCTAATTGTCTTTTTGACAAGTAATAATTCCTATGTTAACTATAAATACACGCTCTAATCTATTGATCTCATTTTTAACTATGAATATGACGTGTCTGATTAAATGCTGGCATAGATACGAAACACTTATGTTAACTATTAAAATAAATTCCCTGTATAACAGCAATGAGATAACATGAACAAGAAAATAACACTTATTGCTTGAGTAAGAAAGAGATAAACAAAGTATCAAACATTCAAGCAGGCTTGACGCTCATTTTAATTATGACATATGTCAACTCAACATGCCTACTAAAATATTTTTTTCGTATAGTCATCTCTTTTTTACTTCCTTTTACTACTATAAAGGAAGTATTGGATTCACCCCAAAAATTCGAAATTGAGTTTTCAACAGATCTTCACGTTTTAGAGTCCCCTGATCCCAAAAAACATATTTTTTTTCATTGGTCTGTGTGTCTGTGTGTCTGTCTGTCTGTCTGTGTGTCTGTCTGTCTGTCTGTGAACAGAATATCTCAAAAACGAAAAGAGGTATGGCATTGAAACTTCATATATAAGTTTTGTGTACTATGTAGATGAGACAGCAAACTTTTGAAGAAAATCGCATAACCGGAAGTAGGTGTTTACTCTTGTGATTTTTCAGTTTTTTTCGATTTTTTCAAAAACGGCTCTAACGATTTTTTTTAAACTTTACATTTTTCTTACATTTTTAATGTGTATTGATGTGAGATAGGTGATTTTCCAGTTGAATACTTCTAAAGTGGGTTTCTTTTGTTTTTTTTTCTATTTTTTTTATTAACTCCTATTTTAAATAAAACACCCGGTATATTATTACATTTTTGAATTCACCTTAAAATTCTAGAGAAAATTTGTCTCTTCAACTAACACTCGATTTTGTACCGTTTTTGTAGAATTTGTAATTTTTGAAAATTTTTAACAAATGGTTAAAAATTAAAAATGAAATTTTTGACTAATTATAAGATCACTGTAAAAGGAAGTTGTGTGAGTGTATCACACCAGATTTTTACTGGAGAATTCTATTTTGTTATTTATGTTATCTCATTGCTGTTATATACAGATTGTCCGAAATCCCTTTTGAACGTAGGAAATTAATGAGTGCGACAAGGAAGACATAAACAAAATGAGTAGCAGGACAAAGATAGAATGTAATCATGGCTAGGTACATTTTTAAACTAAAATTAACTCAATGGAACAAACAAACACTTCTGTCAAATATTTTATCTGTCATTAAGAGTATAAAGTGAGATTTAAATATAACATTGTTTACTACTCACATAATTATTTTAATTATTTAAACCTCACATTATACTCTTAATGACAGATCCAATATTTGACAGAAGCGTTTGTTTATTTCATTGACTTAATTTTTGTTTAAAATTTACCTAGTCGTGATTACATTCTATTTTTGTCCTGCTACTCATATTGTTTATGTCTTCCTTGTCGCACTCATTAATTTCCTATGTTCAAAACGGATTTCGGACAATCTGTATAATTATGGCCCCATCCGTATATCGGTATACATAAAAAGAAACAAACAAAACTGCAACAATTATAGAGGCAGAATAGTACGCGACTTCATAGAATCTGATCTCAGAGTAAATTAAGAATAAGAGTAAGTGGCATTAGGGTAGAATACTCATGTACTGGCAACGTATCTTACTTCAAGCAGATCATAGAAAACGAAACACTTATGGACTTAGAGAAGCCTATGATAATATCCCCAATAACAAACTATGGCACGTCCTGAGAGAGTCTAATATGAATCACGCCATGATAAATGTTTTGAAAATGCTGTATGAAGGTTCTGTGTCAGAAACAAAACTGGAAAAATATCTAACCCAACAATTTTCAGTCGCCAAGGGTCTTAGACAAAAGTTTTCTATATTTTCAACCCTTTTTCAGATATATTTCGCAGCAGAGAAAGTGGGAAAGTACATGGGATGATGATAAAGCTCTACAATGAATGTCTCTAAACACTGCAATTCACAGGTGATCAAGCAGTGTTAATCCAGGACACAGATGATATGGAATATATTGTTGTACTATTAATGGCCTCTTTATGTGTTTACTGAATTTAAATTATTTTTAAAAAACGGCCCTGATGCATATCTACTATTGTAATAATACCAACTTTTGTAAAGTGCCCGGTTAAACTTTTTTATACTACTTATTTATAATTAATTAAATTACTCTATCTACAGGGTTAAGTCGTTACATCCGAATTAGACTGCTACGAATTTGCTATTGTTAATTATCTAAAGTCTAATAACATTTATTTGTACACACTCTGCATGCCCGCTATTTAACTGATGGGAATTTTCAAGCATGGTATTTCTACCTGATGGCACCTTGAATATTTAAAGACGGTTTCCTAGTATTAACAGTGTATAAATAGTTTCAAATTTTAATTGAATTGTTGATGTCCAAGCAGTAAACGCTGTTGTTATGCAATAATAATTGAACGTAAGTACATCGCGTCACAAAACAAAACACTTCTAGCCACGCTAACCATCTAGTGATGTTAATCGACGGCTATCAAACACAGTCACAAATTATACCTCTTAGATGACAAATCTGACCTTTAGATGGCTGCTGCGATGAATACAAGGCTACTCGCCCCGACCTGCACGTCCCACAATGCTCTGGACAGGATGTCGTTGCCGGCCTACTATTAGCTAGGTCCAAATCTGCACTCGAACCCACCCGGATATCGGCTGCAACCTCGATGATCTTTTGGATAGCGTTCACTCAAGCTGGGGACCTGATTTTAGGGCTCTGCGGCACCACCGAACTCTGCTTGCTTATACACTTGTACACGCACTTATAAACTGGCTGGACCTCAGTAAAATAACATCGAAAATACCATGGCTTACACTGGACTAAATTGATGCCTCGTACCTACCTGTGCAGAAGCCAAATGCTAGGGAAAACTTCCACAACTAACCCAGGACACACCCTCTCAATAAAACACAACTTCTATTCAACTTGGGTATTTCATAGAACATAAAAATCACTTATTTTTGGGGGAGCTTGGCAAAAACACAACCAACCTCTTGCAGAAGCTGCCCCCAAATTGTTTTGTTTACAGTTTTTGTTTTAGTTGCATGAAATGCCAAGCCTACTCTGATTTTCATTTGTTTTTGAACAAAGGTCTACGCTATTTTATAACAAATCTGTAAATTATTTTATTTTCTGGGCATTTTTACAATAAATATCTGTTTTGTTGGTTAAGTTATAAATTACTAATAATTATTATTTGACATACAAGGCTGCTAAAATGTGCTCATAGCAATATGGTTCCCAATGTTATAGAAGGATATAAATGTATATTGAATGTCGTCCAATGATCTACTGGAAAATGTATGGAGCTAGAACCAAGTAGTATAAGTTTAGAAAATTGACAAAAATGTGACAGTCACAGAGAGTAGCACTGAAGAACGAGAGTTAGATCATCGAATTATACAAGCAACAAAAGCCATTTCATAGCTCAATGAAATACTCTAGAACAAAGAAATATCTTATACGCGCAATCTTCGGATATATGAATTAATGATAAAGGGTATACCACCGAAACATCAAAGAAAATGTGGTCGAAGTGGATAGGCTACGGAGAGCAAGTACAATTACAGAGAGATAGAGAGACAAATGGGGAGGTGAATAGACGAATGGGCAAATAAGGGAGCATAATGAATGAAAGGGAGTAACCTCAGTTAAAGTGACACGCAGGCCCGTAACTAGGTATAGGCCGAGTAGGCCCCTGCCTACAGGCGCAATCAGCAAGGGGCGCCAAAATGGCACTGAAAGAAATCATTCTTTCGTACTAATGGGGAAAAACAAATAAACACGTAGGCAATTCTGCAAACAAATTAATTTGTAATTAATTTTAGCTTAAATAATGCTAATTATAATAATGTGAATTGCACCCAATCTATTCGATAAAGTTCCTTGTGCAATTTCCAAAGAGAATGTTAGATATATACCAGTTTGTAACGGCGTTTTCTAACTCTCACCTATATCATTCAAAACATCAAAAATACTAGCTTTTAGCCCGCCCCATAGGTGGCCTTATTCTAATTATAATTTTTTTTTTTTCATTTTTAAAACTGTAATAGATACAGCAGTGACGAGAAACAAACTTAAATTTTTAAAAACTGTTAAGAGTGAGTCCACTGGTTGCACATATTACACATACATTCACTGCTTTGGGCTCATCGCTCGTATAGTGGCCCGTTGGAACAATCAGCAGAACACTACAGACCGATTTCGAGAGCTTACTTGTTCCACTACTATAGCATTTTCGCTACAACGGCTTACCTGTTAGAATTTGTCCAATTTAAGACACTTTTTTTATGAAAAAAAGAATTATAGAAATCGATTTGATGTGGGGCTTATCTTAGATGCCGACAGAAAAAGCTTCGCGTTTTAAATATATTGTTTACTACAAGACGGGGTGACATTGTTGCTGCAAGTATAGTACCTTATTCTATGTTTATATGTTACTACTCATGATGCAATTATTTGTTTATATTGTATTATTTTAACATATTGACATGTCTTTATTAGCTTTGAGCGCACCGCATAAGTGGCCTTAATCTAATTAAAATATTATTTTGCATTTTAAATTTGAATTGTACATAAACGAATTAAAAAAGAAAATGTTTCAACGTCTTTAATACAGAAAGCGCACTGCAAGAAAACTAACTTTTGCTGAATCGAATTATGGTTAAGAGTCTTCAAAATTATTTACAAAATAGGTAAAAAATACCTTAATGCTGCTAATAATACTGAAACACTTAGTATTAATGCGAATTATGTGAATTTGGAAATTTAGCCAGTGGGATTCGAACTTGCGTTCACTGATAAATGCGTATGCTTATCGTTGCGTTATAAAGGACGCAGAGGCGTTCCGATTGTGGGCGAAATGCGCCCGATCGGTGCCGATGAAAGATGACGTAGAGACGCAGGTACACCACACGTTTATGTAGGGATTTATAAAAAGTTCTACTGACTGCAGAATAATATGTATTTTTTTTTATTAGAATTGTGTTTTATAATCTTGTTTACTGTTCTTATTTTATTTGTGTTTTATTTTGTTATTTTAACATTTAGTTGCTTCTTTTTAAAACTTTTGAATTAAAAATGTTGGATTTATTTTTGAATACTTCGCTATCTGTTTTGACTACATTACATTATATGTCCGTAGATAATAAATGTAGAAAGCATACAGTAACATTAGTATTTTTTGTCACATATATCGTTAGTGTATTGAGGGGCGTAAAAATGTTGGCTTGCCTACAATAAAAGTTTGCCTAGTTACGGCCCTGGTGACACGGGCATGTGCAGAGAATAAGCGAAGCAAGGCTCTCAAGACAAGCAATAGAATAGCAACCAGTAGAAAGATGGAAAAGGGGACGACTGAGAAGACTTGAAAAGAAGGTAGCAATTCTTCTATTGTTGATTTACTTCTTCAAACTGGAGAACAAATTTTTCTGGTGCTCTGAGAATAATTCTTCAGCAAGATTCAATGTTAGTAGTGCATTGTTCAAAATTAATTTGCTGAGATCTATTTGGGAAGTCGATTTCCTTAAAAGTGATAGTGCAGCTAAGAGGTAAAGACCTTTATTTCTAAATATAATTTTCTACAATAATATTTATTTTAATGCAAATACAACAGCTATTTCATCTTGGGCCCATTTAGCAATTATCTTTTAATTCTATAACAATGCAATTTGATTTTTAGTTAATACTTTCTTCAACAGAGTTTAGACTTCTACGACTTTTCGTTTTATATCCCAATATATCGCTGAGTGCTTTAATCTTCCTTTCGTAGGTGCTCCTCATTTGATAACAATCCCTTAAATTATTATATTACTACTCAGTACAATATTTTGAAGGTTTATCTACATATGTTGTAGGATTGTAGATTTCATAAAGTACTTCATAACCATAACCAAGTTCACGAAGGAAAATGTTTTATAACACTGCAAATATGTGAAACTCCTGCTGCCACATCTTAAAATGGCATCTCGATAAGAAAATATTCATCACAACAAATAAAACTGAATTGAACACAATTAATCGATAGGTACAGATGAGAGACAAGAAAGGGCGTTGAGAATTCTGGAAAGTCGTTTTAAAACAATTTTGGTATGAATCGCAACTGCCATTAGAAGGATTAAGATTAAAGACACTCTGGCTAAGAATATCAGATAAACCAGCTTCTACTGGTGCTTGAATGGATTATTGCCTGTATAAAGGCTGGAGAGGCTTTTAATACACTTCCTTTTAGCAAATTTGTGTTTTAGGGCTAGGAAAATTAATTTAACATTATTTTTAGTTCATCAGTTTACTCCGTTATTGAAATTACTAGTAAATCTTCCAAGTAGCTCTAAATAGTTTAGCGATCATTCAGACATATTTACGTTTTACTAATTAGTATAGTTTAGTGGTATTTTAATTCTTATAATATACTTAGGGTAGGAATTTATTAGCGCATAGCATAAATAATAGCATAATATTAAAAAAATTTAGCAAATTGCCCCTGAAGTTGTTTTCTGGCGTTCTAAATAGTTATTTAACAAACAAGTATGTTAATGCGAGCGATTAATAATCGAGACAGCGCTCGCGCGTTAATTGTAGAGATTACTAATCGCCGATTAACATACGAGTTAGTTACAATATTTTTCCGTTGATCGTATATTATTAATTTGAAGAAAACTAATTTCATTCCATGAAAAGAATTTGACACTTAAACTTTTGACATTAATGTTACCGGGTGACCATAAATGGTTATGATTTTTTTCTTAGGTTGGTACTGTTTACGTTGGTGCCACTGTAAGTCTCTGTCAAATTCATATTAATGAATGAGTTTTATTAATGTACGATTTTTAAAAATCTGTTTATGTTGGTGGCACTGTAAGTGTTAGCTTAGGTTTTGCGTCAGTTTGTGCAACCAACATAAACAGATTTTGTAAGTGTTAGGTTAGGTTTTGCGTCAGTTTTGTCACACTTACTGTGCAACCAACATAAATAGATTTTGTAAGTGTTAGGTTAGGTTTTGCGTCATTAATAGACGATTCTCTATACATTAATGAAAACCATAAATAAACGATCAACGGAAATAGTTATTTAACCAACAAGTGTGTTAATGAAGGCGATTAATAATCGAAACTGTTGAGATTAATAATCGCCCATTAACAAACGAGTTGATTAAAAAATTTTTCGTTGACCGCAAAATCTTTTTTGTAGCGAAAAATTTGATTAATACAACTAACCTCCATACAAAATATCATCAAAACGTCAAAATCACAAAAACAGTTAATTAATGTAAAAGAGTGTATTAATAAAAAACAGTGTATTAATAGATCTATTAATCCATCCTTTTTTAAAAACAGTTAATTAATGAAAAAGAGTGTATTAATCAAAAACAGTGTATTAATGACGCCTATTAATCCATCCTTTTTTAGGAAAAATAATTCATTAATATTGAAATTAACAAGCGGCCAACGAAAAATTTAATTTTTGAAATTAGTATGAAATAAACAATATTAACGCCTTATTAGGTTTCATTCAAATGCAATAATAGAATAGACTTGCTATAGACTTCCAGAAGATAAGACAGAAAAATTTACAATTGGGCACCAATATGACCTTACATAATCGAGCAAAACATATCCAAACAAGAAAATGCTCTTTACGGGCACTGAAAAACCACAACACAATAAAACTATTACCTGCAGATAAAGGTAATGCCATTATAAAGCTTTATACAGACACATAAAGTAAATATCTTATAACATTAATCAGTGAAGGGCAGTACACAAAATTGATGAAACATCCTATTCATCGACGTTCCAATAGGCAAAGGACGTAATATCAGTTGATAAAACACAATAGAGACTGCACATACGATCCTCGTCCCATATCACTTCGACCAGGCTTGGCATTTTTGTTACTGTCGATTATAGTATTGACTCCTAAGCACACAGGGACAAACACTGGGGAAGGAAATAATTAGAACGCCTTCTCGCAGACTAACAACTGATGTCCTCCATCTAGGACGAACTCAGATCAGACGGCTGGTAGGACTAGTCACAGGACACTGCCACCTGAGAAAACACCTACACAAAATAGGCATATACCGAGGGGACATACTCTGTAGGTTATGTCAGGAAGAGGAGGAGACAGCCTCACACATAATCTTCGACTGTCCAGCGTTACTCCGCAAAAGACAGCAACTATTCGGGGGAACTCCACATGAAGCAGCTCTAACACACGAGCACCTCGTAAAAAACATCCTACAACTCGTTGAAGGTGCAGATCTATTTTAATAGGGTCAGAGGGGGCACAAAAGACCACAGAGTCGAAGTGCAAAACTGGGCTCACTACTAACCCATCTAAATCCCTGCTTTTAATCAATCAATCAATCAAAAACATTATTGAGTATTGCAATTGGCAAACAAATTTCTCGATCAACTTGTCACACAGAAGCACAGAAACCGCAATTCAGAACTTACAGGGTGAACAGTTTACTATATTAAATTTTAAAAATGTATATTATGTAGGCCAAGGAAAACTCTTCGTTGTCTCTAAACCAAAAGATAAATCGGTTACGTTGGGCTAAAGGACATACGAACTGGCATTCTTACCAATGGAATTCTACTCATTGGATAGACAGATAACTTTTTGAAATCTGTGTGAATGCTAGTCGGAGAAGAGCGATTCGTTGACAAAACGAAGCATATCACTAAGCTTGTTCTAAATCTAAAACAAAAGACACATTTTCAGTGTCAGTTACGGTAAAGGTGGGGGCGGGGGGTGTAGGACGGTTATATATTATCAATAGCATTATTAATACTGAATATAATATCTACAAACAATGGGCAACTCTGTCATTTTTATACAAAACCTTATCTTCCAACAAAACGGGGCGTCGTGTCACCTCTAAAAGGTTTATGAAATGGTTTGAAAACAACAATATTCTATTCTTAAAGTGGGTATCGAGTAACCCGGACTTATCGCTTATAACGGCATTATGGCGTTTGCTAAAAGGGATTCCGATCTGGTCCTGCAAGGTCCTTTCCTTAATTAAAAGAAAAATTTGAATTTACTGCGAAAGACTACCAGGCATTAATAAATAGCATGTCCAAATCAATGAAAGCGGTACTTAAAAACAAAGGTGATGTTATGCAATTGTAACTCCCCAATTATACAACAGACGGTTTCTACTTTTCTATTTAGTTAAAGAATTAAAACGAATTTTTTCGTTCAACATAGTTTCGAGTTAAAGAATTTTCTTTTCCTTATCTACTTGTTTTTACATTTTGAGGTTACTGGTTGATCAATTAGGTTATTAATGTCAGGTCTCGTATACGAATGGCATTAAAAATTATACTGCTACGAAACTCCTGACAATATCCATTAAAACATCATACATTCAATTGCAGCATCAACTCGATTTATTCGCCATTGTTATCTACATCTATATCTACATAAGCAAACTTACAGTTTGATTTTTTTTCAGTTTGTCCAGATAATATTGAAAACGAGATTTGAGCCAACACATTTTGATCTTCTTGTTTGATAACTGTGAAACTAGCGAATTGCATCACATTGCATCATCTCTCGTCTTAAATCAGATGTTTTGACAACGTTTTAAGGTCTTTCTATCGATCAGTGACGTCAAGCTACACTTTCCGCGTGTGTATCAGGTTACCACACAAAACGCGGTGGACTGCATATTTCGCGGAACGCCGGAGTTACATCGACAAAATCAAGATGGCGGACTTAAATACAGTTTAATAATGTTAAAGCTGTTGACGATGTATTTCCGATATAGTCATCATATAAGTATTTAACATACAAATGCAAGTAATAATCAGCTAATGCCCGAAGTTTTTTTTTATTAGCTAACACCGTTGTATTTAGAAATGGCCATTTATTTTATGGTGTAATCCTATTATCATTAGTGCTTTATATGTGTGTATTTAATTCTAATATATTTGTGTTCCACTGATTGTGAACAGATTGGATTTTATTTGTGTAGAAGCTTCGAGTATATAATTTCAGTATTATGAGCCAAATGGGTCAACTTCCCGTGCTTTGTTGCATAGAGTATCCGTAACCACGACTGCGAAAAAAGTATGAATATTGTTGTAAACTGAGCTAGCTGGCAACGAAAGGGAGAATAAGTCTAAAAAATTAAACACAACGACGGACCTACAAAAGACTCGTTACAATATCGAGGAAGCTAAAAAATCAACAGTAAAGAACTACATTAAATTTATCTTAAAACCAGAACAACATAATCAGTTTTATTTCTTTGCTACAGTAATCTCAAGAATAAGAATCCCTTTTCAAACATTAGTAATTATAAAAAAAATTTGTATTAACTCTAACGACCACAAACACATGAATGCAGGTATTATAAAAAGCCTTCACGGTAGGCAGAACGTTTTTGGAAACCAATTATCCGTACAACGCTCACTATTTCAACGCGGAATTGAGATAAAGCACATAGAATGGAACTTAATAGTGATAAAGAAGGGAAAGTAGTTAAATTAAAAATAAACGAGAAAAGTTAGCAGTTATGAATACCTGGGAAAAGTGAAAGAATAGTTCAAGGAAGGTTATGAGCAGGGGCGCAGGAAGAGGGGGGGCAAGTGGGGCGATTGCCCCCTCATGGAATATATTGGGGGAGCAAATAGTGTAATTTGCCCCCCCCCCCCCTGATATATTTCATACGGTTTTTAAAAATGTTTACACAGGGTTTTCACATTAATCTATACAAGATGCTAAAACTCGTTCTATTGTAGGTGGTGCAGAAATAAAACACGAAGAATTCGATATAGTCCATCTTTGTTTCATATGGTAATGCAAATGCTGAAATTCTAGGGACATTATTGACAACAAACATTGTCACTAGGTTGAATTGTGTTGGTACATAAATTTCTTATTATTTTTGTGGTGAGGTTAAGCTACATGTCGACAGGTTGACATTTCATTATTTTAAATTGTAGCTTTGGCTATTATAAACTTGAAATGTGATTTTATAATTTGATTTGAACTAGTTGGTAGGTATTGCACTTAGAACAATTTTAGTTTATAATAGCCAGAACTACAGTTTAAAATAACTACAGTGTCAATCAGTCAAAGTAAAACCTATCCTCATTGAAAATATAATAACCACAAGTTTATGTACCAACACAATGCAATGCAGTGACAATGTTTGTTCTCAATGGTTTCCCTAGATTGCATTTCCATATGACAAAATCTGTAAAGGGGTTTACACTGAACTTCCCTCGCACAAAATACATCCATTTGCAAAAAAATTTGAATTACATCAATTTTCGCCCCCAGGCGAATATTTCGAGCCGAGTTTCTGCTGCGTCAGAAAGACACCATATTATTCTGTCCTACTTGTGATGATTACCCTGTATCTGATAGGTCTCATTTTTGACAATGATAAAGCCTGAGCTATGTACCAATTATTACGTTTATCTATTTCTCAGTTAAATCAAAAATAAACAAAATTTAATTTTCTTAAGGTGCTCACTTTGCATATATTACTCTGAGATGTTTTCGGTTTTATGCCAGGTAGCTATATAATCTGCATGCAAAATATCGGCTAACTCCAACAAATAGTTGTTGAGCTATACCGTCAACAGGCAGACAGAGAGATAGACGGAATCGAGAAAAAAGCATTTTAGCTTAATTGTAACTATTATAGTTATGTATGTATCAAGTATATAAATGTAGGACTTTCTTGGAATATTATATGCAGAGCGAGCGTAGCGTAGCGGTAAAGAGGAGGAGTCAAATAAGGTTTTATTATGTACGAGCTGCATGCAAAGCTTAACGTTCGACTGCACTGCAGAAGATATTATTTTATCTACAATATCATTTATATTACACACAGAAAATTCAAGTTGCTATTCAAACATTTGATAGTTTCGAAGTGCGCTTCTTTTAGGTTAATTGCGTTATCAATATCAAGAATAACGATCTATTACCGTAAGGTATTAAAGATGAATTTCTTTCTATTATTTGTAAAGTTTTCAGTAACCTAATATAATCTTCTTTCCTGATTTTAATAGAATGACATTTATTTTCATAATAACTATTGAACATTGACAGGCGAACAGATGGACTAAAGTGGCACTTTATGGACGCTAAATAATAAAGTGTTTTTGGAACAGCCGAACATAAAGCTTAGTCATGTTAAACCATTCAAAAAAAATGTTTTGCCCCCCCCCCTCCTATGATTACAAAAGTTCCTGCGCCGCTGTTCATGAGAAAAGATAAATCCAGTAAAATATAGTACTACCAACTACCGACACTACATGTGTTTATTTGTATCTTATAAAATAAGGTCTTCCTGGGAAAATAGGAGCAGTAGTCGTGAACTGTGCCCTTAGTCGTCCCCAGTCGCTTTTTTGTAATGGGAAACTCAACGTAAAACCAGTAATTTTGAATACAAAAGTCGAATACTGTAGGTAGCGCCATGAAAACCCCAAAATTTAGTAAGTAATTTTCTAACCTAGGTAGGAAAGTACAAAATTCGAAATTTGGTTTACTTATTTGTTAACGTGTTTACTTTTCTCCCATTTTTTTATTTGCACAATCGATTGCGCAGACCTGCGAAAAAGTTGGGAAGTATATTTAACTAAACAAGCCAGTTTTTGTTTCTATCACGTACAGTAACAAGATCAGTTCTGCAACCATATGCACAAGAACAACAACAAAAAGAAGATTGTCTGTCAAAATATACTGGCTTTCAAAGAGATAAAAGGACAATGTATATTTTTAATTCGTTCTTTGTTTTTCATAATTGTTTCGTTACATTTTTTACTTTCCTGGAAATCTGAAATCTAACTAACATTCTTATTTATGTTCTGTTACTGTTTTGCTCAAAAGCCTTACAGGATTATTCATTTTACCACAATAACTTTTAATGAAAGTATTAATTACTTAGTTAATTATAATATTCGCAATTTCTTTCTTGCTATGATGACAGCCAAGAAACTAAACTAAATAGCCTTCTTCTGTAAGAAGTTTCAAAACCAGCTGCGACACAAAATTTCATTTGTTATGAACATTTTAAATCTGTTCATCAAAATGCCCAAGTATTCATTGAATATAACATAATTAAACAAAATTAAGTGTACTACATTATGTCGAATCAACAAGCCCCGAAGGCTGCTTCTACCGTGAATTCATCTTCATAAACTATTTTTGTTGCAACGTAAATTTGCTCTTAAATAAGTTGAATATGCTGTAAATCGCCTTCTTTGGCTAATTTCATGAGCCGTGACGTTACTGTGGCCTTGTTATGTAGTGGTAATATATGGTCACATTACCAGAACGGCTCCGAGTAGAATACCGAGACAAATCATTGAGGCAAGACCACGAGGAAAAAGAAAACAAGGAAGACCGAGAGCGCAGTGAGAAGGAATAAATAAAATGGCAGAGAATAGAAGCAAAAATATCTGAGAGATGGAAGAATGGCCGTTGGCAGAAATATATTATGAAAATGGGTCGAGGATCAAAGAGTTTACGAGAAAGAGGAAGAATAAGATACTCAGTAATCAATGAGTGTTAATATTTGGTGTGGAATAGTTAATAAAAAATACTGAGTTCTTTATTACTCGTTCGCATCTATCATTTACTGTTGCCTATCGAAAGGTCTTCCTCAATACCCTTCTTTTTCCTACTCCCAAAATTGTTTTTAAAATTTTTTGTGTGTGCCTGGACTTCATTTCCATTGATTACTGTTACCGTTACTTTAAGGTTTATGGTATACTTTACCTTCCAGTTTTTTATATAAACCAAAACGTTATAATACACTGCGTAGCCCCTTGTTTGAAGCTGGATATACACATTGTTATTGCGGGTTCAAGCTGAGCGTGCAAGGCAGTTTTAAGTTGATCAAAGAGTATACCATTTTCAATCCACACTTACACTAATAATTCAAACTGAATTGAATATGACTTTCACCTTAGCTTCAAGCCGAAAACACACATACACATACAAGTCTCAAAAAGTTTTCAATTTTATATATAGTTGTAGGGTAGCCGTGATAAATGGTCTGAACACGTCTTTCGTGCAAGAGAAGGCCATAAACAAAAATGTGACTTAAAGTGCAGTACTAAATCAGTTAACAAATAAGTGAAGTTCGCGTTGTGTCAGTCTTGAGAAAGTATCAATTGTACGCTTGTAATACGAAACATCTGTAATGTCAAATGTGATTTGTGTCATCGAGTTGAACAATCAAAACTAACTTGTCTAAATGTTCACGATGCAATTTCTAGCACAGCGGAGGTTATGTCGTAAACGCAGGAATATCGGCCAACAAACCCTTTTGTCCCAAATAACAATAATCCAGGCGAAAATGGAAAGTCAATCCCGGTCGACAATACAGCCGTAAACGCTCGAAAAGGGAAAGTTAGTTCTTTTCGACGGAAGATTTCAACCTTTTGTGCTACAATAGATAAAAGGGAGCTTAGCTGGACAATCCTATTGTAATCAAAAGAATAGAGAATGTCCCTTCCATTCATCCGCACTATATATAAACGCAGTAGCTTAGTTTTCGGGATCACTTTGTACTTTTACGTAACATCAGTTAACTTCATTGACTTCACGTAATATCGCTTGACTTAATATCACGTTTTCTGCATTTTCGACTTATACGCATTTTGCTGAGTCCAAGACTCAGGTCAGATTCCAAAGTCTTTTATTAATAATTAATTCAGTGTCGAAAACCAGGCTACTCAAATTCGTATTTGTATTTTAAATTAATTTTAACGAATTTGTATATGTTGTATTTTGTTCGTGTGTTCTAAAGAAATAAAAGGAATGCTATTGTTTTCCACAAACGGTTGTATTTACTGAACTAAATTCCACAGTAATAAACAACATAATAGTTCTAGCGGGAACCACAAAATTGGTGACCTACGACTAAGAAACTAAATAGTCTTAGTTGATCTGCTTTGGGGAGTTGCGTCTCCAAAACGAAACGGAATGGACTCAGCTAAAAAATATGTCAATTACACCACTGTTAACGAATGACGCTTAGTTTTGGGAGACCCTCTGTAATTTAAATAGCAAATGTGAAGATTGAATTTGCAATTAGGCATATTTATGTAGGCCAAGCTTTTGTATTAAGTTTCCATAAATAATCTCAACTGGCTGTAATTTATGTGTTGGACACAATTACAGTTTATTTTATCATTGCTGAGGCAATTTCATGGATGTGTATAAATTATGAATAATTATTGTTTTTAATTAAAACTAAAACTGGTTTTACATAAATTTTGTCTGAATTAATCACAGTGTAATTTGTTCTGCATTAGTTCCATGCCATAGTTAGCCCTTTGTACTAATTCATCATGTTGGAAATACATAATAGATACATAAAAATATAGATTGATGCTCATTTTTTGCGTTCTTATAATGATGTGTGTAGTTATTTTCCGAACTGCAGCAACGTCTTTCTTCGGTGACAGCTGTGGGAGAACGCCTCCTCAAAACCAGAATTGCAACTTTTCTTGTATTTATAATTGTCCAAACCTTTCTCTAAGTTATAATTCATAATAATGGCAAGATTCTCGCTGGTTAATATCACTTTGGCTTGCACTTTTACCGTATAATATTAAAATATCAAGTTGACTGTTGCAGAACGTTTAGATTAGAATAAACTCGAATACTTCATATCTGCAGTTTTCTAACGTTCTCACTGACTGTATATTTACATAACTATCTTACAAGGATTGCAGTTGTTATGGACTTCAGGTATCTGTAACTGCAGTTATTATGTAAATAACATGTCTTATTACTTAGGACTAACGACGTTCATCCTGAATCCAAGAAAGGAAATGCTGCTTGCTAAGCAAGCGCACAACCGGAGCTGATAAAACCATTTTTCTGCTACTATAGTTTCTAGAAGCCTAAGGTCATTTTCATATTTTATAGTTATGTTCAAATAGTTAAATTTAGAGTATAATTTCAGCTGTGGGGCAAGCTGTCCGAAAATATACAGGTGATTTATAACAATACCAAAGTATTTAGATTCCCACGACATACACTCTATCTGTAGTAAGTGCACACGCTAGAAAATTGTAACTGACATGAGCATTAAGCAATAGCAGTTGACCCTAACATTTTTAATTATAGCCAAAACGGAAATGTGTTGTAGGACACAAGGATTATTGTGGAACGAACTTTTTCTGCATTTCTACAAACTTTTACAGTCATTGAGGAATAATTTTAGATATTTACAGTTCACAGGCGTTTCTTATATGAGGTTGGTTATGTAACTAGAGGTCGTTGGAATCGATATAAAGGAAGCGCAGCTGATGTTACATGGTGCAACCGAAACCGAACTTCTTCGCTTTATTAAGACTTTCTCCCAAATTATGGAATTATAATCAACAAATGGCAGCATCTTATGTAAAGTTATGCGTCCTATACCACGTTGCGTTAGTGATAAATCAATAATTTTTAACATTCTAACATCAAATAGGAATTTTCCTGGTATTCATAACAAAGTTACAGAAACGTAGAGTTATTAAAATTTAATTATACAATTACATGCATATTACAGATTCTTAAATGTCATGGGTTCAAGTTAGTCATGTGGAAGGTGTGTACGATAATCGCTGGAAATCCATCCCGCTTAATTCTAAAATCAATTTGTACTACGGCGTGTTAGCAACGTATCGAGTTTGAAGGCTTGACGAGCCAAATTGGGGCGACAAAATTAGCGTGTGGCTGCTTTATACAAAATGGCAATTTCTGCAATTTATTGGTAAAAATGTTACATAAGGTAGATTTGCTGTAGTGACAATTTGGTAAACGAAATTTCTATAAATTCCTGTATAATTTGATTTTAGGTATACGTATTTTAATTGTAGCGAATGTGGCGTTGACTTTACCTATGTGTTATTTTAATTTTACTAATTGTGAATGTAAAATTATAACGCATATCAATTGGCAAAATGGAATTCAAATAAACTGAATAAATAGCAATTTGAAAGATTTTCCTCCCAATGTCCTACACGAATACACATCTCCCAACCGCTAATGAAAACGGAGGTAAAATTCGCATACGAGGCTCGATTACGTTAGGAACCGAAATTAGTGCAAAAGGCCTTATGCGTCTGAATTATTGTACTGCACTTCAACTCGTGTAATAGCAGTCAACGAGCAATGAGCAAAAGCTTCACTACTCCCTCGCAAATAACATTATCGCGCACAAAGGTCGTTGAACGTGTCCAACACTAATTGATTGCGACCAAAGTCGTCGGATATGACAGCCAAGATAAAAATACTAAACATTTTTAGAATTTAACCACTAACTCGATATGCGCGAGACAGGCAATAATGAAAGCTGCAGCATATTTCAGAATTCTTTTCAACGATTCCTTACTGCAAATCGTAAGTAAAACATTACAATAAAAACTTGGCATATACACGTGATATATTGCTACAGTTCTGTGCTTGGAAATCCCAAAGGGGGTACCTGAAGATGTACAAGCATGTAGGCCGGCTACCGTGAAGAAGTCACAGGAAGTTCTGGTTTTAGATTCTGTGGAGAAGCTACCTACAGACTTCTAGGTCAAATTGTACCAGCTTTTTTCCAGATGTCCAATGTGCAATCGCGGGAAGGGAAGGTGCATCAGAAACCGCTTCGGGAGCGAGGTAATTGCCTACTTACCTTAACAGGGCATCTAAAACCGCTGACAAATATTCCCTCCAGGTGTGTCACGTCATGACAACAGAGCCCCAAAAGGGAAAAACACTAAGTGGGGTAATAAGAGGCCTAAAATATCACGAAATCGTCACAAAATTTGTAAAAGTAAAACCAGATTGCCATACCGAGGTTGGTGAGCGGTGTGAAATAATTTTACTTCTGAAATACTGCCGAACCCTAGCATAACCAAATACATTTTAGTGACAGCATATACAACATAGTAATGCTGATGGAAACTTTCCAAACTATTGGAGGATTTTAAATCTACATGAACTGAACATCTCTGAAACATCAACCACACAGCATAGTAGAAATCTGTCAATCAATCTGCCCAAAATAGCTAGAAAAATCTCTCCTTCTGCATATGAAATCTTTTTCAAAAATCGTGAAAATGTTCCTAGGCACTAAGGATTTTTGAAAATCCACACAGAAATGGAAGAGGAGGTTAGGCAACCGAATATACAGCAACGAATAGCTGGAAACTCAGGACAATTCAGAATAAATGACTTAATTCTAATTATAGTCAAATTTACACGTAACAACCGTAAATATTAAAAACGTTGTCGTACAGTGACATAATTTAAAAGTCATTCCACAACATCGTTTCCCTAATTAATAGCATTTTAAGTACTTCTACGTCTGATCACTTTATTAAAAACACTTTTCTCTTAAAAGAGAATTCTACTTTGGCATTGCGGACCCTGAAACTATAATGGGTAAAGTGTTACCTTTAAAGATGCCTTAAAAAAGTAGCTATGAAAAACATCTGCTGCTATTTGATTAATAATATAGTGTATTTCTATTGCTATATTAAAATGGCTGTTTAGTAATATGTTGTGCTCCGGCGAGAAGTTCTGTTTCCAACTAATTTATTGCCACAACTTTTTTGTGGATAGAAAGTCATGCCGAAAATTATCATCACATAATAAAGAATCCTCGTTTGCCATATGTGACAAGCCTAAAGTAGTCCGGTTTCTCGGGGGCTGGGGGCATCGGAGACCGAAAATTGAAGGAGACTCGCTTGTTATAGTCTATATAATTGTACCTCTTTGGAAGATATAAGTATGAATTCTTGTTATTTTAGGGCACCACCCGGAGGATTGGCTGTCAGTGATTGATTTGGGAATTCCACTAGGAAAAGATTCTCAGCCATGGGAAACATGGGTACGGTGCTCGGCTCCGGCTATGACTTATGTACCTTGCGAGATATCTCAAATAGCGTATTTGAATTTAGTATGCGCCAGACTATCCTGCGCTTTGCAGATGAAAATCATGCAGTAAGTTTAACAGCTGATTCATAAAAATACATTTACGTGGGTCAGTTTTGCAAATCTGGTCACTGCAAAAAGAGTTTCCAACAATTTCTACACGCATGATAAGCAAAATCCTAGTAGATTTTTTCCTGTGGAGAAATTCCATGGGAAAAATACTAATACACTAGTGCACAGCGCTGAAGGCGTTACTGCCCTGAAAACGGGAATACTTGACCAAAACTTGACGATGTTTTTTTTACATATACAAAATATTATTATAGTACATTTTAAATTTGCAGTAAATCACACGCGATAATAAACGATAGCTAGGAACAATAATCTCATTGGAAAGGTGTTGAAATTGAAAATGAAGGCCGCTGAGTGAAATCCTGGCTAGGCGATGGCTCGGGCGCCGTCAAAGGTTGATCGACATTTGCAAGCTTCAAAGATGTAAGTTATGACCGGCCGAAATAGGCAGCTCTAAAGATGCCGATGTGCAAACTTTGCATGGTTTACAGGCAATGTGACGGGAAACTCCTGCAAAGTTAAAGGATTATCTACGAGCAAATAGCGTGAAGCCACACGCTGATAAGGAGATGTTTTCTAGAACTGCGCCCGAGCATAGGATGGCTGTGCAACGATATATTGATATAGAGAGTGTCGATGGTACGGCTCATGTACAGGGCGTAGCGGGATGATAGGGGTTCCTTTGAATGTATCCCATAAAATTCTTCCATAAACTTAGACATTTGCCTGCAGGTAATGAATCACAAAACGAATGTATGAATAAGAGAGAAGACAAAGGTTATAGATATCGTTAACTACATCGCGACATTAAAATGGAACTGGGCTGGTCACGTGGCAAGAGGACAAGACAAATGGAGTGGCAAGATAATACGATGGAGACCGTGGAGTAACAGCCGAAGCGTAGGAAGACCGCAAATGCGATGGAGCGACGACCTCAAGAGAACGGGAGGCTTAAATTGGTACCAGGTAGCACAAAATAGAGCTACTTGGAGAAGCTTTAGGGAGGCCTATACCCAAAGGGTAGAAAACGGCTGAGAAAGAAGAAGAATGAATCGGGTATCTGCGGCTATCAGCTTGACAGAAAATGCCAGGCTTCTTAATGAAAAATACCAGAAAAAAAGGTGGTGCAACTGTGGTCTGGCCATTTTACTATTAGAGTACGACGGCATTAACAGAATTTTTTTCCATTCCGGTTTATTTTAACTCAAAATTATTGTAATATTATCTGTACACATATTACTCACAGAAACATTGCCTCCTAAATTCAATAGATTTGAGAAGTTTAAAAACTATATTAAAAAACCTGGTAGGAACACTTAACCTTAAAAGGTAAAAGAAGCTAAAAATAAGGAACACAATTACTTAACTGTATGAAAGATGTGGCTTATAGAAATAGTCACTGGAAACTTATTTTCCATTTTAAAATTCTCGCCAACAGTTTTATCAATAATATCGCTGCTCATCATAACTGTGGAACAAGAAGATGCTGCTAGTAAAGGACGGAATACATTCTAAGAGTAGTTATTCAAGTTGTTATACAACGAATATTTGGTCATTAACAGAGATTCTCTTAAAATGAACACTGAACTCTGTAATAAATAATACTACTGTAACTGCCCTGCTCTCGTTTCTTTGCTTTGAAAATATTTGAAAATCTCTCCCACACCGCTGTTCGAGACCACTAGTTTCAAAACAAATAGTAATTGATGTTTTCTAAAGAGTAGTGAAACAAATTGTGGGAGTTAAGTGGTCGTTATAGTATGTGAAATAGACTGTTGCAAAAGTTTTCCTCTACCTCGGAACCATATTAGTAAAGTATTCGAGTTCACCGCTAGTTTGGTGCACTTTGTTGCAGTAATGTTCACAAATGAACTGTTATTACGCCGTGTTTATGTAAACTGGTTATTAATATACATTAACTGACATACTCCTAACGTATTTGCGGCGTAACTTTACACATTAAGTTTAATTACAGAGCACGTGTTGATATTTTTACCTCAAGAACCAAGGCTATTTAGCAAAATTATTCGTGCATGCCTAATCTGTGAAAGTTAAACGAGTGTCGTATATTAAAAAATGAAGTTCAATGTCCTAGATTTAGTAATTACAAAATTTTCATGTCTTGTTCAAATTGTGGTATATGAGATTCCCACATTTAGAACAAAATTTTATGGCATTTCTAAATATAAATTTTATCTCACAGTATCTAATTTGCTTCTAAACTGATAGAACTATTTATTACAATATTTCGAGCAATTCAACAGAATTCTTAATTTATCACGGAATTCTTACGGCTTACACTATATCACAATTCTGAAAATTTTTGCAGACTGTATTTAATGAAAATCATTTACAATTTTTAGCTTTTTAATACGAAATTCATGGTCCTATGGGCATTAAATTGTCCGGATTAATGCGATGATGACAGCCATTTTCGCTGCTGATACTCCAGCTTAGACGCGTGGGAGATTGTTGACGCAGCAATAAGTTCTTAGCGTGTATAATTTTTCATTCACCTCAAGACACATGTGATGGAATGAAAATTATTTTGACAGACCGTGCAATGTAGCAGTCCTGGGTTAATAACGGCCAGTTATTTGGCATTGCGACTTCCGCATTGGGGTATTAGAATACAGGTTTCTTCGCCAAGAGGTTCCGTACCTTTAAACTGCATAGGGATTCCTTCTCAACTTCTATCGGACAATTAGGTTTCGCCTTTCTGCATTCGATTACTCCCCGCCGCTATCCCGTAAAAAGAATCGTCTATGTGCCAGCATACGCTGTGTTCTTAGCGACAGTCCTCTTCTCTTGCACTTCTGGTAGAGAAAGTCTTCCGAATCTTAACCCCGAGGTGATGACCTGCTACTGTCCTGCAATCACGATGCTCCCTACAACGGCTAATGGTCCGGGAGCCAGTAAACTTTTTGTTACGTCATAAGGTAAACGGCTAAATTATACTTCATGAATTAGTTTTTGTGCTAATGTAAACGAAAACTGATTTCTGCAATCCCAAATCCGGGGATAACATTTAGGGTTGTGATGTGAAAGTTGTCGCAATTAACAACTATTTTACGTCATTTTTAAATGCAAAATACAAGTTTCCATCAAAAGTTTGATTAACACAGAGTAATAAAATATGTTTCTGCAATGTGGAATCCGGGGATAACCCCTTCTGCAAAGAGGGTGAATATGTAGGGTTGAAGTTGTGAAAATTTTTATAAGATAAATGAAAAATTCTTTTTGCATGCACTAGTCCGAACATTAAACATTACAAAAATGATATTCTGCATAACAAACTCCGGGGTCATGACTTTCTGCAAGCGCTTCAAAAGTAACTTGGTGCGCGCCGTCAAATGCTCGTGCCGAGTCAATTTCACGTTATTATATTCAACAAATCAATGCGATTTGCACAACAATAATTTCTCACAATAAATATACACGAATTTAAAAATGATCAAACGACCAACATTATCATTATTACCAAGGATGTTATTTCCAATAACTTTTGTCGGAAACATTTTTCTCTAAGTCATATATGTTCCGAGCTAGAGCAGCGCAAAATGAAGCACAAGAAAAAATCTGTTTTCAATATATTTTTTGATGATTATTGATTGAAGATTATGTTTTTATTATAACTAATTATTATTTTTAAGTAATTTACACACTATCACAAGATTTGGGGGCTTGGGTAGTTGTGTCGGATCCCATTTCTAACGGCAGAATTCTTACCAATCCCCTCCCTCCTATTGCTGAACATCTGGCTTTTGTGCGCCTCGACCTTGGTACGAATAGAACGACTAGCGTCTATAGGCAGGAATATCACTCCCGCTTACGCATGCGTATTGATATTTGTCAGAATTCGGCAGTTAGAAATGACGACTACCTGAGCCCTCAAATCTTGTGGTAGTGTAGAAATGACTGAAGAACAATAATTAGTCATAATAAAAACATAATTTTCAATTAATAATCATCGAAACATTCTTTGAAAACAGAAGAAAATTCGTCTTGCACTTTACTTTGAGCTGCTCTAGCTCAGAAATTATTTAATTTAGAGAAAAATGTTTCACACAAAAGTTAGAAATGACGTCCTTGATATTCTCTAAAAACCAGTTTTGTCCGCCAGTTTCCCACTATGGAGTCGCCAGAGGGAGTGCACCCCCGCCCCCCCCTTAACAACTTGGGCAACCAGGCATTTTAAAATATTGTGGAATACGTTTAGGAAAGATAAAAACCAGACCCTCTGGAAAAACATATAAATTGAAGTAGGGGTAAAGAAAAGAAGAAAATCTGGGAAAATACCTAGAGA
The DNA here is from genome assembly GCA_940337035.1 of Agriotes lineatus. Classification (NCBI taxonomy): domain Eukaryota; kingdom Metazoa; phylum Arthropoda; class Insecta; order Coleoptera; family Elateridae; genus Agriotes; species Agriotes lineatus. The sequence goes on from CALNHX010002816.1 coordinate 161,543, forward strand.
TCAAAGATAGTAGGAAATATAACACGTACAAAGCGAATAGAACACAGGGAATGATAGCAGTCAAAGTAGCAAAACAAAGGACATGGGGAGAATTGGAGTACAAAATGGAAAAACAAGGCAAAGTAAACTCAAAGATGTTACCTGAAACATTGAAAACAATAGGATCACAACGCTAAACAGCTCTCCCATATGTCGAAGATGTATAAGGAAAATGTGTATCATCAGAAGCAGAAATTAAAGGGAGAATGTATGAGTATTACAATGATTTATTTGTTGATTAAGAACCAAGAACCAATGAAATTAGCGATACACGTAAAAAGTGAAGTACAGACAAAGCAGCTGCGTAAGATAAGATGTACTAAAAATGCTAAAATATATAGGGAAAGGAGTACGGAAATGCTGTTGAGAATAATAAATATGCCATGGAAATGTAAAAATATACCAGACGACTATTTGTAAAAATTTAATGTCACAGTAAGTAATTATAGATGGATCGCATTACTTTCGGCAGCAGGAAAAGTGAAATGTGTTAAGCATACATTTTAATTTGCAAGGCGTTATCTCCGCCATAAAAGCCATCTGCTTCCAACAAGATTCTATACAAAGCCATATGAGCCTCACAAGAACTTACGTAAAGAAATTTTCCATTTGATATAGGAAGGGGAGGGGGAGGCTAATAACGCGCATGTTCACGCACCCCGCCCTCTCTTGTACCACTTCTTTACCTTTAGCTGGGCGCAGTGGAAGAAGGCCGCAAATGAGTATGAAAGAGTGACGTTCAGGTAGGCTAAGTCTATTTACTCTCACCTTTCAGACTTGAACCGCCTGTCTAGCACCCAAGGCGATCGCCTGAGTTGTTTCATTCTGCAAATGAAGCTGGCGTAAATATAGTTCTGAACCCAACTACCTTCTGAGAAGTAGAACTACTCAGAACCTAACTTGACTTGAACCGCCATTATATATTCCTGACAATTCCAACGCTAGCGCCCCGAAATAAGCCTGTAACTCGTTTGAACTTTCTTAGGACCATTGCTTAGCCGAAGTGCCTTTTTGCTGATTATTCTAGAACCAAGATCCAACCGGTAACACCGTCTTGTTAGATCCTACCCACAATAGTCATCCTCCGAATCTGCCACCAACCGTGGACTCATCCAGGCTGATAGAGGTGATATATTAGTATCCCGAAAGCCGCACGTCACTGGAAAATGCAGTTCGAAATAATCATTCGGCAGCAGGTGCCAGCCCGAACCTCAACATTAGTTCACGCAATAAGACCGAATTACCCACTAGGTCGTTCAGTTAGCTAGAATAGCAAAATAAGCATACACTTGACATTGCTTATCTGTATATGTGTGTCCTTTGACTTTTAATCCAGTTTCAAAGCTCGAGTTATGTTCATTACTGTGAGCTGAAGTAAGCGACAAATGCCTGATGGAGGAAGTTTATCTTTGCTACCCTACTCACGAATACACTCTTTACCCTATCAATCGGAAATTTACACTTTCTGCAGTACTCCCAAAAGGGCAATGATTAAGAAAACTTTAGACCGCTGGTCTATTTCAAATCGCTCCCGATCATTTGCTATTTACCGCGATCTGCGACTGTCTGATGTGCTGAACTGTAGAGTTACAGTTGAATCGAACGTGGCTCAACGGTGTCGCCATTTGGTTTGTATACGTTTTCTAGCGTATAACGCATAATCGTATCTGCTTTCTGAAGTGTGCCGGTTTCTGCTGGCGTTGCTTAGAAAATTGCCAGTAAAGGTACATAGAGCAGAATTTTAATTCGCGATTATGGACATTATTCACGCAGATAATGGCTGTCACAATCGCTCATATAATAATATAATGTTATTTTTGTTTTTCTGTTCTTATTTAATAGCTCATTAGATATACTGTATCCATTGATCGCTGTTCTATTTCCAAGCTTCCTCATATTTTTTCTCACTTGCATCTTATCGATGTCAAATATTTCTTTTATTTCCACCGTTATCAACTCTTCATTGTTCAATATTTCTACATTACTATATTATGTTAATTTTAATTCATAGCGCCACTTGTCGTGGACGCACTTAGTTGTCGATCATTTTGAGCGAGTTCTCTCCTGTTTATTTATTTTTACGTAATTTAGAGCATGATTTAACTTGCAGCCGAGTAGTTCCAGTTCAGACAAATAACGTATGCTCATTTCTTGGGAATTTATATTTTACGTTTCTCCCCACACAAGAGAGGATATTAAATGCCTTGCAATTAACGTTTGATAGGGATTTTTTTCTGCCAATACACTCCGCGGGAGGGTACTAAGAAAGCCCACTAGAAATGTTATTTTCGCACCTTAGTCGGGGTTTACCCATCGAGCTCGCATGTTACTTTCAAATCCCCAAGCTGTAGCAAGAGATAGCTTGGTAATTTATGGAAATTCTGCCATAAGTGATTCATGGAGGTGGTTGCGTCTACTGCGCGGGAAGTTGAATTAGCCATGTTACGACGCAACTACATTATCGCCAAAGTACGTTTTAGATTGCGGCCAAAAGACGGTTTTAACGTATGTCCCAAAAGTTTTCAGAAAAAAGTTATGGTTAAGAATTTTGTATAATTTTTATGTATTTTGCATGTCAACAAAATAACCTTATAACTGTGTTTATTACAAAACTGACTAGTTATACTAAACGTCAATCAATTTGATACAATTTGTTTCTAACGGCAACTGGATGGAACGTTATTTACTGTAGGTCTATTTAATTTTCTGAAAACTTTTGGGATATACATTATATAAAAGGTTCTTTGGAAATAATTATCAATTGGAGCTATTAAAGACGTTTTATTAAACTGTCCCCCGTTTCACATATCATGGATTTCGTTGGGACTCCATCTCGTCCCGCACGCTCAGTCTTAGACCAAGTGTTCTCCTTTTCGGTTGCTTTATAATCTCAGCTTTTGGGTGGGCGCCATCTCCGAAGGAAGAATGCTTCCAGCAGCAACAACACCCTTCCCTCCCATGCTACATGTTCTTTTCTCTTGGATTTGTGACAGCGCTTCTGAGGACAAAATGCTTCCATCAATACACCAAGTAGTGCCGACGGCTAAGGTAACTAAGCTTATAATATATGTTATAACAAGTATTCGCGGAAGTAAAATTACGAATGTTTGGGCAATGCAAAACGCCGAACTGTTAGCTTTACGTCTCTTTTAACTTTCAAATTGCTCAAGTTGCGTCTTCTACGCTTACCTTTAGGAAATCGTCAGCGACTCGCGGCAGCGTTTATGAAATTAGTAGACCTTAAAGGAATTGCGACTTTGATAAGTGATTAATATTATAACGTCAATTTATTTAGTGGGTATTTAATAGATGCTTCATTCGTATATCGCATATATTTGATTGTTTTTCCAAATGTTCTGTTAAGCTCTGTGCAGCAGTTGGCAGAGCAATATCATCCAAGGTAAGTCTTCATGACGAACACTGTCACACACTCGACCCAAGTCATCGTTTGCTCTCTATCTCAGATTATATGGAAACAAACGAGAATCTAAAGCAGAGAGTACGTGGTACCAAGGCACACCAATTTCTAAACTCTTTCTAGCCCTAACGTATCGTTCAAAAGCGCCAACCTTGACTGACCTCTAGCCGGGGTAATTTGATGTAGAGCTAAATATCTGTTGGGCATTGCATTTTTTTTTAAATATTTGGTTATCAAATTTGACACTCCCTTGAGAGGCTTATTATTCAAGTAAAGTCATCACGATGTGATGCCACTTGGGAGCCTGTTTTGTGTCGTAAATACCGTTTAGTCCCGTAACAATTATTTCTATAAAGTTTATTGATTTACACATTTCCTTATATTCGTTAATAACCCTCGCCTCTCGATTTTCTTCCAGATCTTCTTCTTTGTCTTTCGGGAATTTCGACGGTTGTTCTTTGCCATCTGTTTGGTCGTTGCATTAACTTTATGTCCTATTTCGTGTCTGTACATAGTCTCGCATAAGTTACTATAATATTATTTGATACATTTGATACACTAAACAAACGTTTATTTTAATGATATAAAAGTCTTATACTGTTATCAAGTAACGATGCAATGTTTACTTTTTCGATAAAGACAGGTGGGAGTTTTTTGTTAGTTTTTTTAGTTCACATATTAGCATGTAGTGATCTAAGCCTATACTGAAGGCCCTAAAACTATGTACATCCTTGATTTGTTGATGTAATCTACAATAGATGTTTGCATATACGTCAATTAATATTTCCTCTTTTAAAATAAATTCATTCGGTAGGGAAATCACTAATTTGTGTCAGCAGGAACAGTAATACTGTGCATTCTGCATATGAGTTGTTATTTAATAGTACCTAACGATCTATATTTTATTAATCAAACCAGATGTAAAATAGGGTGTTTAATGGATATTAACAATGTGTGCTTTCACAAGATTACCATTTCAGTTTTCCTAGATTGCATTCATTTCCGTGATTCATTTATTTTAAAATACAGTTAAACAAATCAATGCAAAACCAAGTAATTGGCTGTTACAACATTTAACTACCTATGTGCTTATACATGCAAAATAGTATGTCGAAATGCATTAATACCTTGGAGTTGGTTGTTAAGCTACCACCCGTTATCCTCGTAATAACTCCAGAAACAGTAGCATACAGAAGCGATTAGGCTGATTACATGCATCCGCGTTACAGCGAATTTGCTTTATACTCGAGGAAAAACTCGTAATTAAGAATATATTAAGATAATGAGCCCGAATGGCTGAAATAAATTGTTCTCTCACTATTTATATGGGCACCAGAGATAAATTATAACAAATAATAAACGGATAATTGTAATACAACGCAGAATTCTCACAGTTATCGCAAGACTGCTGTGTCCTCTTCCAGCCAACGCCGGAAGTGCATTGCTTCATTAAAATGCGGTTTACACTGTCATAATTAGCAGCAATTAATCCCGGTGCCGTTTTACAGTTTTCTGCGAGTTATGTGGCTAGTAAAATTTCCTGAATACGAAACAACATGCTGTGTTATTTCGCCAACATTTGTAGAAGACCATCGAAACGTGCAGGTCAATAAAATGAACGACCTTTCTCATAAAAATTTATAAGTAGCCTTGTGTTACGATCTACGTGCACCAGCTACGACTGTTTGGTTGTCATGTTCTAACTTGACGAACTGGAGGCATGCAACTCACGGACTGACCTTTCCTGTGACATACTTCTTGATCCTGCAAATAGAGCCCTATTGTTCTCAATTTGTCAGGTATGAGCACTGACATGACAAAATTAACTTGGCTAGAAAGAAATCACTAATCACAACACTACAAATTATATCATATCCCTTAAAGTATATGTACAGTATTACAACCATTGAGCAAATATAGGAATGGAGTATGTGCTAAAGACTATTCTTTCATCATCCCAATTAAAAATACTCAGTATGTGTAAATACTCAGCGAGTAACTACACATTGCTCAAGCGTACTGGATATATTTCTACTTAAAATATACTCATGTAATCAATGTTGCATACATACGTAATTGGGACACGTT